>CM040970.1:46142530-46392094 GCA_022985045.1 Macadamia tetraphylla | reverse complement strand
GGCCTGGGCCTGGGCCTGGGCCGGGGCCCCGGGGCCCCTGGGCCTGGGCCTCCTGGGCCGGGGCCCCTGGGCCTGGGCCGGGGCCCCTGGGCCTGGGCCTGGGCCTGGGCCTGGGCCTGGGCCTGGGCCTGGGCCTGGGCCTGGGCCTGGGCCTGGGCCTGGGCCTGGGCCTGGGCCTGGGCCTGGGCCTGGGCCTGGGCCTGGGCCTGGGCCTGGGCCTGGGCCTGGGCCTGGGCCTGGGCCTGGGCCTGGGCCGGGGCCCCGGGGCCTGGGCCTGGGCCTGGGCCTGGGCCTGGGCCTGGGCCTGGGCCTGGGCCTGGGCCTGGGCCTGGGCCTGGGCCTGGGCCTGGGCCTGGGCCTGGGCCTGGGCCTGGGCCGGGGCCCCTGGGCCTGGGCCTGGGCCTGGGCCTGGGCCTGGGCCGGGGCCCCTGGGCCTGGGCCTGGGCCTGGGCCTGGGCCTGGGCCTGGGCCGGGGCCCCGGGGCCCCGGGGCCCCTGGGCCGGGGCCCCTGGGCCTGGGCCTGGGCCGGGGCCCCGGGGCCCCTGGGCCTGGGCCTGGGCCGGGGCCCCGGGCCTGGGCCTGGGCCTGGGCCTGGGCCGGGGCCCCTGGGCCTGGGCCTGGGCCTGGGCCTGGGCCTGGGCCTGGGCCTGGGCCTGGGCCTGGGCCGGGGCCCCTGGGCCTGGGCCTGGGCCTGGGCCTGGGCCTGGGCCTGGGCCTGGGCCTGGGCCTGGGCCTGGGCCTGGGCCTGGGCCTGGGCCTGGGCCTGGGCCTGGGCCTGGGCCTGGGCCTGGGCCTGGGCCCTGGGCCTGGGCCTGGGCCTGGGCCTGGGCCTGGGCCTGGGCCTGGGCCTGGGCCTGGGCCTGGGCCTGGGCCTGGGCCTGGGCCTGGGCCTGGGCCTGGGCCGGGGCCCCGGGGCCCCGGGGCCCCTGGGCCTGGGCCTGGGCCTGGGCCTGGGCCTGGGCCTGGGCCGGGGCCCCTGGGCCTGGGCCTGGGCCTGGGCCGGGGCCCCTGGGCCTGGGCCTGGGCCTGGGCCTGGGCCTGGGCCTGGGCCTGGGCCTGGGCCTGGGCCTGGGCCTGGGCCTGGGCCTGGGCCTGGGCCTGGGCCTGGGCCTGGGCCTGGGCCTGGGCCTGGGCCTGGGCCTGGGCCGGGGCCCCTGGGCCGGGGCCCCGGGCCTGGGCCTGGGCCTGGGCCTGGGCCTGGGCCTGGGCCTGGGCCTGGGCCGGGGCCCCCGGGGGGCCCCTGGGCCTGGGCCGGGGCCCCTGGGCCTGGGCCGGGGCCTGGGCCCCTGGGCCTGGGCCTGGGCCTGGGCCTGGGCCTGGGCCTGGGCCTGGGCCTGGGCCTGGGCCTGGGCCTGGGCCTGGGCCTGGGCCTGGGCCTGGGCCTGGGCCTGGGCCTGGGCCTGGGCCTGGGCCTGGGCCTGGGCCTGGGCCTGGGCCTGGGCCTGGGCCTGGGCCTGGGCCTGGGCCTGGGCCTGGGCCTGGGCCGGGCCTGGGCCTGGGCCGGGGCCCGGCCTGGGCCTGGGCCTGGGCCTGGGCCTGGGCCTGGGCCTGGGCCTGGGCCTGGGCCTGGGCCTGGGCCTGGGCCTGGGCCTGGGCCTGGGCCTGGGCCTGGGCCTGGGCCTGGGCCTGGGCCGGGGCCCCTGGGCCTGGGCCTGGGCCGGGCCGGGGCCCCTGGGCCTGGGCCCCTGGGCCTGGGCCTGGGCCTGGGCCTGGGCCTGGGCCTGGGCCTGGGCCTGGGCCTGGGCCTGGGCCTGGGCCTGGGCCCCTGGGCCTGGGCCTGGGCCCCTGGGCCTGGGCCTGGGCCTGGGCCTGGGCCTGGGCCGGGGCCCCTGGGCCTGGGCCTGGGCCTGGGCCTGGGCCTGGGCCTGGGCCTGGGCCTGGGCCTGGGCCTGGGCCTGGGCCTGGGCCTGGGCCTGGGCCGGGGCCCCTGGGCCCCTGGGCCTGGGCCTGGGCCTGGGCCTGGGCCTGGGCCTGGGCCTGGGCCTGGGCCTGGGCCTGGGCCTGGGCCTGGGCCTGGGCCTGGGCCGGGGCCCCTGGGCCTGGGCCTGGGCCTGGGCCTGGGCCTGGGCCTGGGCCTGGGCCTGGGCCTGGGCCTGGGCCTGGGCCTGGGCCTGGGCCGGGGCCCCTGGGCCTGGGCCGGGGCCCCTGGGCCCCTGGGCCTGGGCCTGGGCCTGGGCCTGGGCCTGGGCCTGGGCCTGGGCCTGGGCCTGGGCCTGGGCCTGGGCCTGGGCCTGGGCCTGGGCCTGGGCCGGGGCCCCTGGGCCTGGGCCTGGGCCTGGGCCTGGGCCTGGGCCTGGGCCTGGGCCTGGGCCTGGCCTGGGCCTGGGCCTGGGCCTGGGCCTGGGCCTGGGCCTGGGCCTGGGCCTGGGCCTGGGCCTGGGCCTGGGCCTGGGCCTGGGCCTGGGCCGGGGCCCCTGGGCCTGGGCCTGGGCCTGGGCCTGGGCCCCTGGGCCTGGGCCTGGGCCTGGGCCTGGGCCTGGGCCTGGGCCTGGGCCTGGGCCTGGGCCTGGGCCTGGGCCTGGGCCGGGGCCCCTGGGCCTGGGCCTGGGCCTGGGCCTGGGCCTGGGCCTGGGCCCCTGGGCCTGGGCCTGGGCGGCCTGGGCCTGGGCCTGGGCCTGGGCCGGGGCCCCAGGCCTGGGCCTGGGCCTGGGCCTGGGCCTGGGCCTGGGCCTGGGCCTGGGCCTGGGCCTGGGCCTGGGCCTGGGCCTGGGCCTGGGCCTGGGCCTGGGCCTGGGCCTGGGCCTGGGCCTGGGCCTGGGCCTGGGCCTGGGCCGGGGCCCCGGCCTGGGCCTGGGCCTGGGCCTGGGCCTGGGCCTGGGCCTGGGCCTGGGCCGGCCTGGCCTGGGCCTGGGCCTGGGCCTGGGCCTGGGCCTGGGCCTGGGCCTGGGCCTGGGCCTGGGCCTGGGCCTGGGCCTGGGCCTGGGCCTGGGCCTGGGCCTGGGCCTGGGCCTGGGCCGGGGCCCCTGGGCCTGGGCCTGGGCCTGGGCCTGGGCCTGGGCCTGGGCCTGGGCCTGGGCCTGGGCCTGGGCCCCCGGGGCCCCTGGGCCTGGGCCTGGGCCTGGGCCTGGGCCGGGGCCCCTGGGCCTGGGCCTGGGCCTGGGCCTGGGCCCCTGGGCCTGGGCCTGGGCCTGGGCCTGGGCCTGGGCCTGGGCCTGGGCCTGGGCCTGGGCCTGGGCCTGGGCCTGGGCCTGGGCCTGGGCCTGGGCCTGGGCCTGGGCCTGGGCCTGGGCCTGGGCCTGGGCCTGGGCCTGGGCCTGGGCCTGGGCCTGGGCCTGGGCCTGGGCCTGGGCCTGGGCCTGGGCCTGGGCCTGGGCCTGGGCCTGGGCCTGGGCCTGGGCCTGGGCCCCTGGGCCTGGGCCTGGGCCTGGGCCTGGGCCTGGGCCTGGGCCTGGGCCTGGGCCTGGGCCTGGGCCTGGGCCTGGGCCTGGGCCTGGGCCTGGGCCTGGGCCTGGGCCTGGGCCGGGGGCCCTGGGCCTGGGCCTGGGCCTGGGCCTGGGCCTGGGCCTGGGCCTGGGCCTGGGCCTGGGCCTGGGCCTGGGCCTGGGCCTGGGCCTGGGCCTGGGCCTGGGCCCTGGGCCTGGGCCTGGGCCTGGGCCTGGGCCTGGGCCTGGGCCGGGCCTGGGCCTGGGCCTGGGCCTGGGCCTGGGCCTGGGCCTGGGCCTGGGCCTGGGCCTGGGCCTGGGCCTGGGCCTGGGCCTGGGCCTGGGCCTGGGCCTGGGCCGGGGCCCCCTGGGCCTGGGCCTGGGCCTGGGCCTGGGCCTGGGCCTGGGCCTGGGCCTGGGCCTGGGCCTGGGCCTGGGCCGGGCCTGGGCCTGGGCCTGGGCCTGGGCCTGGGCCTGGGCCTGGGCCTGGGCCTGGGCCTGGGCCTGGGCCTGGGCCTGGGCCTGGGCCTGGGCCCTGGGCCTGGGCCTGGGCCTGGGCCTGGGCCTGGGCCTGGGCCTGGGCCTGGGCCTGGGCCTGGGCCTGGGCCTGGCCTGGGCCCCCTGGGCCTGGGCCCCTGGGCCTGGGCCTGGGCCTGGGCCTGGCCTGGGCCCTGGGCCTGGGCCTGGGCCTGGGCCTGGGCCTGGGCCTGGGCCTGGGCCTGGGCCCTGGGCCTGGGCCTGGGCCTGGGCCCTGGGCCTGGGCCTGGGCCTGGGCCTGGGCCCTGGGCCTGGGCCCCTGGGCCTGGGCCTGGGCCCTAAGGCCTGGGCCCCTGGGCCTGGGCCTGGGCCTGGGCCCTGGGCCTGGGCCTGGGCCTGGGCCTGGGCCTGGGCCTGGGCCTGGGCCCCTGGGCCCTGGGCCTGGGCCTGGGCCTGGGCCTGGGCCTGGGCCTGGGCCTGGGCCTGGGCCTGGGCCTGGGCCTGGGCCTGGGCCTGGGCCTGGGCCTGGGCCTGGGCCTGGGCCTGGGCCTGGGCCTGGGCCTGGGCCTGGGCCTGGGCCTGGGCCTGGGCCCTGGGCCTGGGCCCTGGGCCGGGCCTGGGCCTGGGCCTGGGCCTGGGCCTGGGCCTGGGCCCTGGGCCTGGGCCGGGGCCCCTGGGCCTGGGCCTGGGCCGGGCCCCTGGGCCCTGGGCCTGGGCCCCTGGGCCGGGGCCGGGGCCCCTGGGCCTGGGCCCTGGGCCTGGGCCTGGGCCTGGGCCTGGGCCTGGGCCTGGGCCTGGGCCTGGGCCTGGGCCTGGGCCTGGGCCTGGGCCTGGGCCTGGGCCTGGGCCTGGGCCTGGGCCTGGGCCTGGGCCTGGGCCTGGGCCTGGGCCTGGGCCCCTGGGCCTGGGCCTGGGCCTGGGCCTGGGCCTGGGCCTGGGCCTGGGCCGGGGCCCCGGGGCCCCTGGGCCTGGGCCTGGGCCTGGGCCTGGGCCTGGGCCTGGGCCTGGGTGGGGGGGCCCGGCCTGGGTGGGCCCTGGGTGGGCCTGGGTGGGGGGCCCCCCCCCGGGCCCCTGGCCCCGGGCCTGGGGGGGGCCCAAACCTGGGCCCCCCCCCCTTGGGTAAAAAAAGGGCCCCCCTGGGGGGGGCCCAAACCCCAAAAATTCCCCCCCCTAAAAAACCCAAACAATAAAACCCCCAAACCCGCCTGGGTTAAAACCCCTTTAAACCCCCCGGGCCGGGACAGGGGGAAAAAGCCAAAAGTTAAGCCCAAAACCCGTAAAACCCCCCCTTGTTTGAAATTGGGTTTGGGTTTGTGGTTTGGGTTGGGTTTTTGAGTTTAAAACTTAAAGGGTTTGGTTTTTTAGGTTTGGGTTTTTTGGGTTTGAGTTTTAATTTGTTTTTTTTAGGTTTGGTTTAGGATTTAGGGTTAGGGTTGAAGGGTTCTGGCCCATTGATTTCTACAACCAATGGGGATCTGAGCGGTTAGCCCTTACTGGTTTCAATTTTCAAAAAACCGGCCAAACCAAGCAGATAACAACATGGGAACGGCAGAACCAACAAAGCCTTATTGGGTGGGTTCGGTTTAATTCCCCCAAAAACCAAAAACCCAAACCGGATGAACCCAAACAAAACCAAAGCGAAACCAAACCGATAAGAAACGAAACACTCCAAAATTCATTAAAAAATCAAAATTTGCATAGTTTTGTAAACATCGTATGGAAAGTCAAATCAAAGCGGACCAAAACCAAAACCAACCGTTTACAAATCGATTTAAGCAAACAAGCGAAACCAAACCGCCAACGAACGAACGAAACCAAACCGAAACCAAAATTTCCTTATTGGTTCGGTTTGGGTTTCAACTTTCCCACACCGAAACCGACTCAACCCGGTCCGAAACCGAGCCGGACCGACCGATTGACACCCCTAGCCCTTACCCCGCCCCACTCCAATAAAAAATTGGGGCCACTTCAATAAAACACCCACCCTTCCATTTGCTTTTCCATAGAATTTATTCATGTTTTATTATTTTTCTACCATCGCAATCAAATCTATTAATTATGATCATGGTATATATCACCCCATGGGATCTAATGCAATTGCCCCTAGAGAAATAAATAAATTTACAAAAAAGAGGATGCCTTCCTTACAATGGAATCATTCCTTGTACCATATTTTTTTCTAAAAAGGATCAGTTAAGATATAGAAAACAATAAAGGTAGAAAAAACCAACTGATACGCCTCACCATTGATCTTTCCTAATAGACCCAAGGGTGGACGCCAGCAGAGTCCATCTAAAGAAAGCCCAAATGTGGACTATATCCTCTATATCGATGGAATTGATTATTTTTTTCAATTTTTAAATGATGAAATTGAAAATTATTAGAATGAAGCGAAAGCATTGGGAACAAACAAAATTACATATTTACATATCCTGACCGGCTCACTAGTGAACCAAGGAAAAAGATAATCTTAACACCACCTACCCTCCAAACACTCATCCAATGGGTGGGAGGAGTTGAACATGCATCCCCATATGTTGTAATTGAAGAGGAATTTAACACCCAACAAAGAAGTCATCCTTTACAATTTCCCATTCCTTTTCCTGCCAAGTTATTATTATTCCCCATTCAAAGTACTCGAAGTCAACTGTCTGACTCACATGGAATGCGGGGTGAGCTTTCAACGAGCTGGTCACATTTTAGTCTTCTACTTCGATCGAGAAAGTATGGGCGTGGATGCTAGAAAAGCTTACCATCTACTCTTCCATATCATTCCACATTTAAACTCCCCAGGGTTAATTAGTGTATCACCTAACTATTGCCATCCAACCAAATTCTATCCATAAACCCCATTGATCACGCATAAATAAGAAAATGAATACAGTTGGATACTCATACACCAAAAATGACCAACAAATGGCAAATACAAGCAACATTTAGCGGGGAAATTAGCTCATAATATACCAAAAAGTGGATGGGAATTTTTTTTTTTTCATCGGGATGGGGATGGGGATGGGGATGGGGGATAGGGTATGGGTGGAAGAAAAATCCGCCTCCTTCAGAACGTCGATTACAATTGACCTTGTTATGCGACGATCTATACTGTTTGCAAATATCATCTCAATTGGATTGGTTAGTGATCTAGACACTACAAATAGACCTCTACTAGAAAAGAAAAGATTGCCCCCAGTAGGCACAAAAGCTAGTGAGATATGTCTGCCAACCATTTTCAATCAATCACCTGAGACATATGTCTTTCCCTCGTAATATCTCCGCTCACTTTCAGCTTTCTTCTCATTGCGCTTCTGCAGAGGGAAGAAAAGGTTAAATAAATAAATAAAAGACAGTGAGAGAGAGAGAGAGAGAGAGCTTGTAATGCAAAAACCCTAAAAGTAACGTCAAAATGTCTCAAGCATTTTTAATTTATCATTTTTTTCTTTACTTCAATTGTCTAAATACAGATAGGCAGATCACAGATAATCAACAGATATCAATGACAAAGCACTTAAATCTGTAAAAAGTAAACACAGGCTTTCCTGACCTATATTGTTGCTAAAACTCGTCTGCCTCTTCCCCCCACAAAGAAAAGGACAATGTCTAGCACAGTTAGCCCTCTTAAATATTGTCTTGCAAAATTATTCAACACTCCTCTTCTATATTATCATATAATATATTTACATACCATTGGAATCATATTTCATATTCAATGCATATCTATGTATCAACTTCAGGCAAACATACTAGGCTTTGAATTACTAGAAACCACCAAAACAACTACTGAGAAGAGTAAAGAACCTGATATGCCTCGTGATTTGACACGATCCTTTTTATTATGGTGGTGGTTGTGATATCCAAAGGGCTATCTAACACTCGAAAGATTCTCAAACTCATTGGAACAGCATATGGGTCGCATTTCCCCTGGAACAAGACCACATTCAGTATTAGTAATAAAAGAAACAATTCCATCGCTCAATGGGAGACAACTGTCTGTCATAAAATTCTATGTTTGCACCAAGCATCAGGCACAAAAGCATATTAAGGTACTCTTGTAATGACCCTGGCGATTTATCAGAATGATGTCTGCAGTGAATTTAATATATATATATATATATATATATATAAACATGGAAACAGTATCTCCTATGAAGCAGGAGGGCAAGTAAATTTCCCCCTCCCAGACCCTGCATTAGTGGGAGCCCCTACACTAGGACACTCTCTTTCTTTATATAAAAAATAAAAATAAAAAGGAAAGAAAAGAAGTACGAGGCAAAAGAAAACCGGTAAAAATAGATCACAGTAACAAACAAACAATTTTAGGAACATCAGAACAATGCAACCAAATTCACCTTCTGGAAATCATTATTTTCTGCAACCGTTCCATGGACAACCAATGAGATATTAAAGGTTGTAATCTGCAATCATCAAAGTTTGTGATAAGTGAGAACTGCATAATCCATGCATTCTGTGAATAAAGATGAATATAAAATGTGGACATCGCAAATTAGCAACACCCTTTGAAAGAGAATGAGAGGGGAGGAGGAAGACAGAAAGAAAAGGTATGGTATGCACGAAAGGATCATTACAGGAGTGGCATTTATACTTACCCAAAACATTTAAACTAAGTTTTGGGTGTTTCTCGATGTAACCAAGCATGATTAAAACTAACCAATACACTGTTATTTTTCACTTCCATCATGTGCATTCCATTCTCCACGGTGGAAGGCAAAATCAGTAATTTTGCTGACCTCGCCAGAAACAGAAAAAGTTCATTGGATAACTGATGCGGTTGCAAGATTGGACCAACTTGATCCAGTCGAAGGACCCAGACCAGGAAGAGCCAGATCCAAACCTGGCTTTGAGTTTAGCGGGGATAATTAGGAATTTTCCTTTGTTTGGGGTTATTTTTATAAATTTATAGTTATTATTTTATTCTTGTCTTGCAGCTGTAGGAGTCCAAGTTAGTTTGTTCAGTTTCAGAAGCATGTATCAATCGAATTGGGGAGTAGAATGAATTGAATATTGGAATTGAGTTTTCCGTTAAAGTTGAAGAATGCTGCCCTGCGTGATCGAAGTGGTTGACTGTTTCAATGTCCCTCTTCATCTGATTTCTTCAACTGTCTCTTCTCATCTCAGGTGCTATCCCATATACCTCCTCTTCATATTCTTTCTTTCTTCCTAGATGATGCAGTTGGGCGTGGGAAGACTTGGGGATAATTTAGTACTATAACTAATTATTTGTTTCCTTATTGCATGTCCTACTAATGTTGGTACACTTTAGAAGGAGCATGACATGGACCAGGTGTATGACTTTCTGACAAGTCTTAATCCTGAATATGACCAGATCAGGGTACAAGTTTTGGGTCGCGAGACTTTTCCAACTCTTCTCCAGGCATATAACTTAGTTCTATCTGAGGGTCACTATCGCTCTATTATACTACCCTCTACAATTCTTGTTCGGTCTGCATTGTTGGCTACTCCAACTGCTGAAACCCCGTCTAAGGGTTCTACCGCTCCTCAGGAAACTGTTCAGTGTGATTATTGTGGTCGCCCTAGCCATACTAGGGAAACATGCTGGAAGCTCCATGGTCGACCCAAGGGTGGGCGTAATAGCAAAACTAGAAAACAAGGCCCCTAGGCCCATCTGTCTGAGTCTGTTGACAGTGCCTCTACTACTGCGCTGTTCTCTTTGGATCAAATGGCTGCCCTCAAGCAACTAATGCCACAATTACGCACTTCTCCTGCTCCTTCTCTTGTGTCCAACCTTGCTCAAACAGGTAGTTTCCTTGTTTCTTCCTCTCATTCTCCTTTTATGGTTACTTGATTTGGGTGCTACCGATCATATGACAAGTAGCTCTGAGGTCTTCCATACTTATATTCCTTGTTCCGGTCAGGATAAGGTAAGTGTGGCTGACGATTCCTTGTCCCCCATTTCTGGTAAATGCTCCGTTTCTTGTACCTTTACAATTTCTCTTCCATCAGTGTTGCATGTCCCAAAATTATGTGCTAACCTTGTTTCCATCTATCGTTTAACTAAGGAGTTGAATTGTTCTGTTCACTTTTTTTCTACTCACTGCCTTTTTCAGGATCTAGTGATGAGTGCAACGATTGGGTATGTTCAGGTCCGTGATGGACTCTACTACTTGGATTCTCCACAAGCTATGCGTCCTCCTATAGCAGCGCATACTCTCCGTTCTGATAACTCTCTCTCTCACAACTCCACTAGTGGTACCGTTGTCTGGGACATCCTTTTTTTCATATTTACGTCGCATGTTTCCTACTTTAGTTAAACATCGTGGTTTGAAACAACTTAAGTATGATGTATGTAAGTTTGCTAAACATGCACGCACCTCTTACTTTCCTACTGAAAATAAAAGTGACATTCATTTTTCTATTATTCATTCAGATTTGTGGGGTCCTCGGACAATTAATAAGAATGGCTTTCATTGGTTTATTACTTTATTGATAATTGTACTCGTCTAACATGGGTATATCTATTGCATAATAAGCCTGATGCCTTCTTTTGTTTTAAATCTTTCCACGCCATGCTTCATACCCAATTTAATGCCATTATACGAGTCCTTCGTAGTGACAATGGCACTGAGTATATAGATGAGGAGTTTCAAAAGTACCTTGATTCTCAAGGCATTCTCTCCCAAACAACTTGTGTTAGGACACCTGAACAAAATGGGATCTCGGAGCGCAAGAATCGTCATCTCCTTGACGTTGCCCGGGCTCTAATGTTTGCTACTAGTATTCTTAAATATCTCTGGGGCGATGCCGTTCTTACTGCTGCCCACCCTACTAACCAGGTGCCCTCTAGTGTACTTAACGTTAAGCCCCTTATTTCTTTTCTCCCTAATCCTACAATTGTTTCTAGTCTTCCTCCTCGGATATTTGGGTATGTCTGTTTTGCCCATAATTCCTCTCCTTCAAGGTCCAAGCTTGATCCTCAGGCTGTAAAGTGCGTCTTCCTTGGTTACTTAGCTTTCCAAAAGGGTATAAGTGTTATCACCCTCCTACTCACCGCTTATATGTTACTATGGATGTCACTTTTCAGAGTTTGAGGTGTATTTCACGTCACCTCTTTAGGGGGAGAGTCTTGAGGAAGAGCCTCCTTTTATTATTGATACATCCCCTATTCTGGGTATGCCTCCCATTCAGGGGGAGCCACTAGATCAGCCTATAAGAGATGTGATCATTTACACTAGGAGGTCCAAGGAGCAAAACGCCAAAGAGCAATACACCACTGGTAACCAGCCATACCCTTCTGATGCACCTCCATCGGATCCACCAGTATCGGGTAATACTTTTGTCATACTTGATATTGTACATGTTACTTCTTTAGAGCCTCCAGTACTTGTTATTATACCTTTTGCTCCTACAATGGACGATCTTCCTATCGCTATTAGAAAAGAAGTTTGTTCCTGTACCAAGCATTCCATCTCCAATTTTGTTTCATATGCATCTTTATCTCCCTCCTATAGGGCCTTTGTTTCTTCATTGTTTTTTGGGTCTATTCCACATGGTTGGAAGGAAGCCATAAATGATCCAAAGTCGAAAGCTGCAATGATTGAGGAAATGCTAGCATTAGCTAAAAATGGTAACCGAGAACTTGTTCTTCCTCTTCAAAGAAAGAAATTAGTTAGGTGAAAGTGGGTGTTTATAGTCAAGCAGAAGGCGGATGGGAGAGTTAAGTGGTACAAGGCACGCTTGGTGGCTAAGGGCTTTACCCAAACCTATGGGATTGATTACTAGGAAACCTTTGCCCCAGTTAAAAGATGACCTCTATCAGGGCATTACTATCTGTTGCTGCAAATCTGGAATGGAATCTTCAACAACTAGATGTCAAGAATGCGTTCTTGAATGGAGATCTTGAAGAGGAAATTTATATGGATGTTCCTCCTAGCTTTGCCACTCCTTTCAGTGTCAGACATGTCTGCAAGTTGAAAAATTTGTACGGCCTCAAGCAGTCTCCTAGGGCATGGTTTCACTTGTTCATAAAAACTATAATAAGCTTTGGATATAGACAGAGTCAAGCACAAACACACTTTGTTCACAAAGGCGAAAGGTAACCAGGTCACTGCTTTGATTGTCTATGTTGACAATATTGTGTTTACTGGTAACAATAATGACATCTCCAACTTTAAGGCCTTACTAGCAGCAGAGTTCGAGAATAGGACCTACGACCCCTTCGGTATTTCCTTGGCATTGAAGTGGCTAGATCTAACAAAGGTATCTTCATTTCCCAAAGGAAGTATGTTTTGGATCTCCTTGGTGAGGATAGGTATGCTTGGGTGCAAGCCTGCGAATGCCCCTATGGAGGTCAATCATCAGCTGAACAGTTCAATGGGTGACTCTGTTGATAAAGAGCAGTACCAGAGACTTGTTGGCCGTCTGATCTACCTGTCCTACACCAGGCCCGAGCTTATGATGTGGGTATTGTTAGCCGTTCTCTTCATGATCCCAGGACACCTCACCTTGATGTTGTGTACCAAATCCTACAGTACTTGAAATCCGCTCCTAGAAAGGGTAATTTGTATTCTAATCAGGGGCACTTGATGATTGAGGTCTTTACTGATGCTAACTGGGCTGGATCTATTGATGATCGGCAATCTACCTCTGGGTATTGTACTTTCCTTGGAGGGAACCTTGTTACTTGGCGTAGCCAGAAACAATCCATGGTATCTCAGTCTAGTGCTGCAGCCGAATATCGCGCAATGGCCCAAGGGATTTGTGAGCTGGTCTGGCTTAAGAGCCTAGTGAGTGATCTCCGAGTTAATGTTGAAGGTCCTATGCGTCTGTACTGTGATAACAAGGTAGCCATCAGCATCGCTCACAACCTTGTTTAGCATGATAGGACCAAGCATATTGAGATTGATAGACACTTCATCAAAGAGAAGTTTGACCAAAGGACTGTTTGCATTCCCTTTGTTAGTACTGCAAATCAGTTAGCCACTGTGTTTACTAAGATTGTTTCACTGTAAGGCATTTCATCCTCTCGTCTCAAGTTAGGTATGTATGATATATTTGCACCAACTTGAGGGGGAGTGTTGAGATGATCATAGTTAGTTTTAGTTTTACTTTGGTTAAGTTTTATTATTTTCTATTTACCGTAATAAGTTTTGTAGATAGGGACGCTTAGTGTTACCTTACTTCCTTATTTGATTTATTGTAATCTTCTTATAAATAAGAAAAACCTTTGTCATTACTGACAAGTCGAATAATTCCCTAATCTTTGATTCTCAACTCTATCTCCAATTAATAGGTCACAGATATACCCATCCCATCTCTTCACAATGTCCTCATCCCTTACCAACACTCTTCCATCCTCACCTTTAATACACCTCACCTGGTCGAACCCTTTTTGTCTCTCATCTTAGCTATCTTATAAATAGCCTTTACTCCCTCTTTCATGTTAAGGTTGATATGGAGATCCTCATATTTCTTTGCCTTAGCCATCCCCACAATCTTCCTAGCTTCATTTCTGGCATCATAATACCTCTTTTAATCCTCTATTTCCTTATTCCTTTACCATGTCTCAAAACAGACTTTCTTAGCCTTAATAGTCGCTTGTACCCCATCATCCCACCACTAAGTCTCCCTAGGGACTGACGACTACCCTTTGCCTCACCTAGCACATCTTTGGCACCCTTTTAATACAAGACATCATATCATTCCACATCATATTGGTGTCTCCCACAAAGTCCCGCTTATCCTTCTTTGACCACATTATCAGTAATGTCCTTAGGTACTCCCCCTTTAGTCTCCAGTCTCCACCACCTTATCTTAGGGTACATCAGTTCTCTCTTCCTGCACTACTGTGTACTGAGGCGCATATCTAGGACCACCAGTCTATGTTGGGTGGTTAGGCTCTCCCTAGGGATAACTTTACGATCCTTACACACCATCCTGTCTGCCCTTTTAGTTAAGAAGAAGTCTATTTGGTTGGCATGATTCCCACTTTTATATGTTATCAAGTGTTCATGTCTTTTCTCAAAAGAAGTGTTCACAATGGACAAATTACACGTCATCGCAAAGTCTAGGATTGAGGGTCCCTCATTCCTCTCCCCAACCCTATAGCCCCCATGGACATCTCTGTATCCTCTACGATCACTCCCAACATGCCCATTCAGGTCACCTCCAATAATAATTGATTCATCTTGACAGTAAAAGGAAAAGGAAAGGAACACACCACAACAAATCAGAAAAATCTCACCTAAATGGGTCTGCTACATGGATTCTTGCCCTTTTAGATGGATCTAACTAAGGTCATACTTGAGACTAGACCTAAACTATGCATGTCTTGCCTCACTGCTCCCTATGGTCATTTTAGGCCTGCCAAGCTCTTTTAGATCCTTCAATCTGAATCAGATCACTCCTCCTTGCTGGTGCATCCTTAAGCTTCCGTCGAATATAGCCATACCACCTCAAACAACTTTCTGGAACCTAATTATGAATTAGGGCAGCACCAAAATCAGCTCTAACATGGTCATTCCTTAATTTATCCTTCCTAGTCATTGAGAAACTCAAAAGGAAAATACCATTTGGTTTGGTTTTCGTTTTTACCATTGATAAGCGTTGGGACAAAAGAAACATAGTAATAAGTTCAGCAGCACAAATAGGAGAAGTAACCTAAGGCAACAACCTCGATAAATTGAAGAGGTTTCCAAGTCTTGATCATGCAAAATAAGAAAAGAATTTCAACTATTTTATCCGGCTAAAAACCAAAGAGAGAAGAAATTAATGTTCCAAATGATGAAGATTCGGCCTGAATTTCTAGAAAGAAATATAGGAAGAGAGAGGGTTTGAGGGGAGAAGAAGAATCAGTACAGATGTCGTGATGCAAAGAAGTCACTTAAAGGGCTTATTTTATTGGAAATATGCCTTGGGTTGGGTTATATAGGTGTTGCGCCTTTGATCGTGGCCTAAAATATAAGTATAAAGTAGAAAACGAGATTTACTTCATTAGTTTAGTTAGAGTCCTAGTCTTCATATGTTTTGGTTTTTTTGTTTGGGTCCAACTCCATGTTGGAGTTTTTTTAGGAGCCTTATTACATGGTAATGAGTTCAGCGGCAAAAATAGAAGAAGTTTTTCTTGAATTTATTCAAGTCTTCTACAAGGTTGGATGTCACATTTTTTTTTTTTTTCCAGATTAAGTAATTCAGCCATCTGATCGAACTCAACTTTTGACCAGGCATTCAAGAACCCTAATTTAGAGATCGATTCAAATCAAGACCCTTTTCTGATGGTTTGATCTTTAGATATTTGCAAAATACCAAACCTGCTTTTCCCTTCTCAAGATCTGGAAAAAGTTACTATTTTGTGTTCAAATAGTGATTGTTTTGCTTTCATTTGCTGGTTCAAGTTAACTTTTGAAATCAAAGACTGCTTGTGCATTATTACCCTAATTTCTCAACCCTAATTTTAGGCTGTAAATTATTGTTTTGCCCCTCATGGTTATTGTTTTATTTTTCCTCCATAGTTGATATCTTATTTCACTCCTAGTCTTCATTATTTGCATCTAACTATCCTTTGAGTATAGATCCTTGTCAAATGGCTGCTATTTTGATTCTTTTAGATATAGTACAACATCACGCCGAGGCATGTAGGGTGGGGTTCCCTGGAGGAGGAATTCGAATAGACGGTGGAAAAGGTCCTACAAAGTAAAGAGAAATTTGGATATTTTCTTTGCAAAGAGGGAGTTGAGTAACAAATGTTGGGTCCATTAAATTTCCTACGTTTAACAGCAACAATCACCCTTCTTGTTACTGGCAATCAACTTTCCCACTGACGGTGTAATTGGGAGGAATCCATGTTCCCTGTGAAATCAAGGAGCTCCTTGACGTGACGTGTTGCAAAATCACATTATTATCCCTCCTATTATAGTGTCATGTCATTGTATGGAGGGAAAAAAGTCGGAGTACAAATTCTGTTACATATAGAGAGAGAGGGAGAGAGAGAGGGAAAACTTGTAAACAAGGTTGGTTACAACAAAACTGTACCCTTACTTGTTTCCCTTTTAGTATAACACTTCTTTTTCCATGAGGGTAAATCCTGCATCAAATAACTTTTAGCTTTTGGAAAACCATTTTTACCCTACATTAAATACTACATCAAAAAACTTTTGGGAATAAGACGAGGCAATTAATTAGTTCACCACTTTGGTGACAAGTTGTTCCAACAACAACAACAAATCCATATCCAAACTAAATAGGTCGGCAATATGGATCCTTGCCCTCCAATCAGCTCTATCAACGTCATACTAGATATGAGGCCTCAGCTACGCATGTCTTTTCTCACTTCTCCTAAGGTCATTTTAAGTCTGCCCCTAGCTCTTTTAGAGCCTTCAATCTGAATCAAATCTCTCCTCTGTGCTGAAGCATCCACAAGCCTCCATTGATAATGGCCATACCACCTTAAACGACTTTCTCGCAGCTTATCATGTATCAGAGCTACTCCCAAATCAGCTCTAACATGAACATTCCTCACTTTATCCTTTCAAGTTTTACCACTCATCCACCTCAACATCCTCATCTCCACTACACTGAGTTTATTTGCATTATGTTTCTTAATTGCCCAACCTTCCACATCATATATCATAGCTACTCGTATGACTACATCATCCTCTATATCACTTTCTTTATTCATGATAAAGCTCAGATACCTAAAATAATCACTTTGTGGAGCCTCCCTCTCATCAATTTTCACCACCTCATTATCGCAACTATTTCAAAAAAATGCGAATAATTCATATTAATAACATTTCAAAAAAAAAATGAATAATATGTATTAATTCGAAGCTGAATTTTAAAGACCTTATTTCCACCGAAATTTTGACCAAGTTTTCAAATTAACAAAATGAATTATTACACATTTTACAAGTACCAAATAATTCCCAAATTCGAATTTTCTAACTAGGCCAATCACGAGTAAATATATATATTCTAATAAAGGGAGAAGGCTTCATACGATGCCAGAGTGCAGTTTTGGACCAATAGGAAGGATGGGCAACGGGAAGAAATGAGAGGATGTGGGATCCAAGGGGGGATATGAGAGGGCAAGCGAAGAATCTACACACTCGCGTTGTACGCATCCTTTTCCCTCTAATAAATAACTCAATTTTCAGAGAAATATTTTATTTCTGAGAAAATTTTGTAATACTATTCAGACAAAACCAGACTATTTATAAACCAAACCTGGTATCAAATCTTCAAAACTGTTTGAACTAGTCCAGTCCAATATTTACAGATCAAATGGAAATATATCCAAAAAAAAAACATTAAACACCAAAAAGGTTGATTCAACCCAATTTTCAAGAAAGCCATGGAATTTGGCCCAACAAGATGCCATTTTGCCTCATCAACCCAAATTTGGATGATCTTCGAACTGTGAGATGCCAGATCCAACCGACCACCCAAATTTAACTGCTACATTATAACTGAATTTTAAACTATGGATGAGACTAACTAAACCATCCAAATATTTTAGCAAGAAGCATTCAATTTTTGGTCTAGCCCATGGTCTTAAGTCCTCAAATCACCATCATAGCACTCCTCTTGGCAACTTGGCAATGTATGGCATTTTGTGCACATGCCCAAACAGACTCAAAACAGCTCTCATTCAGAGGAGGGAGCTAGATCTATCTAATCCTTGGGTCATGGTAGAGAGGCCTCTATTGCTGAGATCATCTCCAATGGTAGCTCCCCCCAACTTCATCAATCATCTGGGATGCCCTTCCTCCGCTTCTCCCCGTCCACAAGGGAAGAGATGCAGAGTCTCTTGGCTTCCCTCTCCCATAGGTCTCTTCAGTTCCTCTTCAGCTTAGTACTTCAATCGAGTAGTCCCCTTGCCCCTTGATGCAAGATAGTTTGGTTCAAAGGGCACATTCCCTAGCACAGCTTCACAGTTGGGAGGGCCCTCTCAAACTGCCTCCCCACCCAGGCATTCCCCATTCACAGGCAAATCCAAGTCTCTTCCTCTAGCTGCCTCTGCTGGAATGGCCTTGCAGATGCTAACCACATTTTCTTCTCCTGTGCTTTCTCCACTATTTGGAAGAGAGTCCTTAGCTCCTATTGATCGACTAGAAGAAGGATCCTCTCCCTCCAAAGGAATGAACTTGGCTTGATATGAATTTTGGAGGAAACACCATTTGTGACACCACCGGCAAGCTTGCCTTTTGTGCCTCCATCAACCACATTTGGATGGAACATGATATTCGAAAATGGACTCCCAACTCCCGATCTTTTGATAAGATTTGGAAGGCCATCTTCTTTGATGTCAGTTCAAAACTTGTCATGCTACCCCACTCTAATGTAAAATATTCCCCAAGGAACAGACTCAAGTCCCTTCTTCAGCACCCTCCTTGAGGGCCCTTACTGCTTGTGTTGTTTAGTTTTGTTTGTTGCTTGTTTTTTCCCTTGGGGCCCGCCCCTATATATTCTTCTTTTTCCTCCTTGGTAATGAATTTCTTTTTCACCCAAAAAAAAAAAATTCCCATTATTTTTACAGTTTCTAGTTCAGCCACCTATCCATCTCAACATCCACATCTCAGGAACACTTGTTTTGTTTTATGTTTGCTGTGTTTCTCACCCAAATTCAGCTCAATAAAATTAATTTGATACACCCCTCCAGAAAGGACAACAAAAAATATGTAACATTTAAAGATTATTTAAAACAGATGAATCTCGCACAGATTAAGCAAGCAACAAGTAAAAGAAAAAAGGGAACTTAAAATACCTCAATTATTAATTAATTTTGCATGCCTTTCAAGATATTATAACACTCCTCATTGTTGGGAATACCACTCTCCATAATGGTTTGATGATAACAAACAAGTGTATGTGCAACTAACCATTTTCATACCAAGTATGTTGTGAAGGATCAAGACACAAGGTTGCTTGACCTCTAAATCTACAATATGGAAAAACACGTCGAAGACCGAAGACTTGAAGCAAGAGATCGAAGATCAAAGATCGAAGAGTTAAAGCAAGTGATCGAAGATCGAAGACTTGAAGCACGTCGAAGATTGAAGACCTGACGCAAGTGATCGAAGACACGAAGCCTAGAAGACTTGAAAACAAGTCTCTAGAATAGGTTGTAAAAACACACACTTGCACGCACCACACTCATGCATGCATGTGCTAGGAAGACCCTAAGTAAGTTGGTCTCGTGTTCGTATCGATGAGCAGGTCAAAACACAAAGCAGAGACCATCCGGTTACGGATTGAACCGGGTGAAATCTTGGATAGCCTCTGTGATGAAAAATTTCTTAGATACGACCAACAGAGACCATCCGGTACCTATCGGATGGATCCGGATACTCTTCTGGTTGGACGGATTGGTTCCGGATGAGATATACATCTCAGACATGGCCAACAGAGGCCATCCAGTATCTACCGGATTGAACCGGTACCTACCGGATGACCCCTGAACACCTACAACGGCTATATTTTGGACACAACGGCTAGTTTTATGAGTCTAACGGCTATAATTTGTCCAACGGTAACATGATCCGGTACTTATCGGATCCAACCGGTACTTACCAGTTGAGGCAACTTTTGTCCGTTTGAGTTTATTCTCATTCCAAAATTGGAGATATTGTTACCCAAATTAAGCCCAACCCTCTCACATATAAATACCCCACTAATGGCTTTATTAATTAACAATTAAGAGAGCATTAAACAATCATTATCAAAGCCATTGAGTGAAAGTCAAGTTGTGTTCTTTCAAGTTCCAAATTTGTGATTAAAAACTCAAGTTCCAAGGAACTCAAGTGCAAATTAGAAGTCTCCATCATCCTTCATATCCAAAGGGAGACATTTAATGTGCATGTATTTATTCATTTCATATTCATAGCACGCACCGCACGAGGTAACTCAAAAACTCTATTCCACTTTTCTCTATTACACTTGTCTAGACTGTATTTAGGCTAGTGTAGGATTCTCTTGTCCTATCAAGATTGTAAAGGTGCTTCTCTACCTGTAAAGGAAATTGTAAGGGTGCCTCTCTACCTGTAAAGGAGATTGTGTAAAAGGTTTTCTTCTCTACCTACTGTACTAAAAGGGAGAACTAATGGAATACCTTACAAAAGGATTTTGTAAGGAGTGGACTAGACTCAGGTTGAGTCGAACCACTATAAATCTTGGTGTAGTGTCATTGTGAATTTTTATTCCGCATTATTTTTAATTTATAATCACATTTGGAAATTTAATACATTTGAAAATATTTTAATTTCCACTAGTATAACCTATTCACCCCCCCTCTAGGTTTTTTCAATCATCAATTGTGTGCATAAAGCACGCCAACAATCAACAATTGATTTATCCATACTATAGAACATAAGCATGCAAAAATGATAGCAATAGAAACCAACACAAAGAAAAAAAAAAACAAAAACAAAAACAAAAAAAACTAACCATGTCTCTTGAAACTTCCCAAGGAGCTCCAATTATCACCTCGTCTACATATCGACAAGCCAAAACGCTCAAACTTCTCTCATGAAGATTCATGATAGGGCGATGCACCCCTATATTAGCACTGCAAGAAGAATCCATATAATAGCGGGAAAAAATTATATCATCATATTTTTTTTATAAGAAAGAATGTCGTTTCATATGAATATATTGAAACATTAGGACTCTAGCTGCAAATCTCTATCAATGCCCAAGTAATTTCTAGGGAAGCGGAACACCCAATCATAATTTACAATGTATAGCCCCATAAGCCTTGAATCACCCCTAACAAATGAATGGGGACGTCAGGTCCTACAGCCACATGCAGGCATTATGGAAACTGGAAGGCAAGAAGGAAATAAAAGAATTTGAAAAAATTCTCTCAGAAAGCAGTGCAGAAAATTCTGATTTTCGGGCTGCACATTGAAGAGAACATGAAGATTTTTCCTGGGCTTCCTTCAAATGCAACCACTTTCAGATCATTAAGGGATGAGAAATTCTTTTGTTACTACTACTGCATGTTTCCTTTTTAAGATCCAAGACCAGCTCCTTTGTATTTTTGTACTGGATATATCAACCAGCTCTCTTATTATTGTTACATACACAACTGACCTTCTCAGGAGGAAAATATTAAGGGAAACAATAATAGGATAGAACCAACACATCAACAAAAAGTAAATCCCATCTATATACTAGATTGTAAAGAAAAATAATTTTGTAAGTCAACAAAAACCCACAATGCTATAACAACAAATTTTCAAGAGATCAATCCCTTCAAGAAAACATACCGGAAGAACGTCAGCTAATACTGAAAAGTCGAACAAACATCTCAAAATTTAACAAAAAGAAAGAAGTTTATGACCTGACTGTTTGATCAGTGTGAATCCCAACAAGAAGAAAATCTCCAAGCCCTCGAGCAAGTTTCAGTATCTATACAGGAGGTGAAAACATAAAATCAACAAATATAACTCGGATTTTCTTCCTAGGAGAGGGGGTTGGGAAGGGAATGAACTGAATCGCAGATAATATACAAAGAGTTAACAGCAGCAACAACAATAACAACATAATGGCAACCGTTACAATAATAGAACAAACAAATATAAGAAGCAAAATGTATGTGTTGATTTTCTAGGTGTGCCAAGTATATATTGATGAATCCCACTAGGGTGAGCTTGATGTGTGTTATATATGGACCAAGGAGTTGATTCATATCAAGGTGTGAATGATTTTGGGGGTCACTCGACATGTGCCTCATGAAGTTCAAGTTGAATGGACTTTACTAATTCGTTACTATGGATTAACAATGTTCCTGGCCATAAGGGTTTTTCTTTTGACATGCTCTGTTATCTCAACGGCATGTGTGAAGTGATTCGGACTACTATTTTGTGCCTTCAAAGCATTGTAATGATACAATTAAAATTAACGGAATTATTGGTTGCACTGGTACCCTTGACAACATTTTAGTAGTTTCAAATGTTAGTATCATTGGATACTAGTTAATGGAATTTTTCCAAATATTAGAGGTTAAGAAGTTGAAGAATGGCTTTTGACTTATTAAGATGGCATTTTTGTAATTTTTAGGAATTGGAGTGATTCTAACAATTGCATACCAAACGCTGATTCTGCTCTGAGTCTATTCCGGAATCAATTCCAGAAATGTTTACCAAATGGTGATCTTACTCCCAAAAAAAAATGGAATCCAAAAAAATCAATTCCATCTAGAATCAACGAATTGGGAGTGGGATGGTTATCAATCGGGGCATAAATGACAATGAAGAAAAGCATCCCAATAAAAATTACTAACAAATAAATACATAATGGACCACAGCTTTTCAATGGACAATGGGTAAAGAATACCTCTACATGCCCAGCATGAAAAAGATCAAAAGCTCCATCTATGTAAACTATACGAGCACCAGGTCCTGCTCCCTGCAACAATAAACACAAACATATGGTAACTACTAACAAGATAAATTGTTGGGAGCATAGTTGTCAGATTTTGACATCAAAATCGTTGATGCTCCATAATTCTATAAATCAAGAATGGTGTTAAATTAATATAACAAGAGAAGCTTGTCCTAACCACAAGGGGGCATAATATCAACCTGCAAATATGCAAATATGCAGTTCCCATTATCAACATAAAAGGGTAGGCAGTAGAAAGAATGATGGAGGGCCAGGAGTAGGGACGAAATCCCTGAGATGTCTGAGAGTTGCAGGGGAGAGGAGAAATCGCACAAAGAAAGTGGGGAATCACAACGCACAGCCCTCAAGCTTCAACCACACAAACTCAATTCATCTTTGCATTCTCTGATTTGTCCAATGGTTACAATCATTATATAGGGAAAATAAAGACATAAAAAGGAAATCAACTGAAATAGGAAACTACCATAACTAAGCAAGGAAACAAATTGCAAACCGACTCTCTAAATCCTATGTACGCAACTTCCTAAAAATAAACAAAATAAAATAAACTAAAGATATTATTCTCCTAAATAAAATAACTATTAAATTACTACTGGACCAAAAACTCAGATATGGATCCGGTTCATCTCTATCTGGATACCCAGATGGGTATGGATCGCTTTATGGGTGCGTATCTGCATCAATTGATCTCTAGTAAGAGATTTAGAACCATCGTCCAAGTTTGCTCTTTGGAGCAACTATGGACCCACTATGGCAAGAGAATACTTAAGAACAATGGCAAGACGGTAAATATATGGAAGTGTAGAATAGAGTGGCAAATTTGTAATTAAGTTGAAGTCTTATGGGTGGCAGGGTTGTAAATATGTTGGAGTTCAATTTAAACCCAAAGGAATAATATCACGTATGCCCTTAAGGGTATACTTGGAAGGTAGTGGAAAAAGGCTAACAAGGGTTAAGGGTAGATTAGAAGGGCAATACTGGAAAATAAAAAGAATTTAAAGAAAAGATCAAAAAGGCGATCGTGGGGTTGGGGGTTTCATCGTAAACCGACAAAGGGAGTTGCTCCTTGCTGGAGATGAAGTCCAAAAAGGGGATTTTTCTTTTCTCTGTCAGAGCAAGGAAACCACAAGGGCTGGGCTGCACCAAAGGGTGGGGACGACGCGAGGAAGAAGAAAGGAACACAAGGGGTGTCATTGCTTGGAGTTGAATCGTGGTGAAGAGCTTTGAACCAGGTAAGTCTTTCTTTTCTTTTTTTCCGTTGCTTCTCTCTTCTCTCTCTCCTCTCCTCTCTTCTCCTGTTTCTTTTCCTTCCTTTTTTATGCCCTCTCGGTTTCTCTGCTTCTTCTTTTTTTCTTTTCTGGCAAACTCCTTGAAAAGAGGTTCGATCGAGGGAAAAAAAGGAGAGAAGGGTGGTGGGGATATGGCAGGGCTGACTCGAAGGGAGGATGGGTTCTTTTTCAACACTTTTTTTTTATTGACTGTTGGTGAAAACCTAGGAGGGGGAAAGGGGCTCGACTGAAGAGTAAAGGGTGGGTTACTAGGGAAGATGGAAGGGTTTGGGAATGGCTCGATTCTCTGTTTTGAACAGAGATCTTTTTCTTTCTTTCTTTTTTGGCTCTCAGTTATTGACAGAACTAGGAAAGCAGAGGAATGGGAAGAAACTTGAGAAGAAATAAATTGATGAGGAAGGACAGGATCCTTCGGCTCTAATACCAAGTTGATGGAGGGCCAATAGGGGTAGGAAAGAAATCTCTAAGATGTCTGAGAGTTGCAGGGGAGAGGAAGGAATCCACAAAGAAAATGGGGGGAAAGGAAATCACACGCACAGCCCTCAGGCTTCATGATGCAGCAGCGCTCCGATGGATCGAACCAAACCCGCTTCAAAACCCGGACCAAGACCCAGATCCAATTTGGGTTCCAAGTTACTAATTTGGATTCAAGATTAATAGAATATTTTAGGATTTTATTTTATTTTTAGAATATTTGTTTCCTATTTGAGTCCTTATTTGCTTCTAATTATGTTAGCCTAGGTGTAGGAGATTTTTATTTCTATCATAGTCTTTGATTTTAATTAGAATGTTTTAATTTTATTTTATTATATATTAGACATATAATTCATGGGAAGATTGGTTGATTAATGAAGAAAAGAAAATGATTGTGAACCCCCCCTCCTACGTGGCTGTCTTCTTCCCCTCTCTTCTTCTTCTTCTTTTCTTCTTCTTCTTCTCTTCCCTACAATCTCCCTTTTCTCTCTATCCCCCACTTGTGTGGCCCCTTCTTATCCATGCTGGCTATTGTGATTGAAACCCCCTCTTTCTCCCACCCTCTCGCGCAATCGATTTCCTTCCATTATCTCTCTAACTAATTCTCTCTTTCTTCCCTGCTGCCCTGTTTTGAAGTAGACTTTGGTGCCCCATAGAAATCGATAAACCTCCTCCACCCTTCTCCTTTCTTCATAATGTTTTGGGTGTTGGTTCATCACCTAGGGCGATTCGAACCCTAGAAACTTAGGTCTGAAATCGACCCCTGCTGTGAGTTATTGCTGCTGAACACAGATCTGGTTCTTTGTCTACCGCCTAATCTATTCCAGGAATTATTTATTAATTTCTGAGATGCAGGTTGGGTTGTTCTTTGTGAGGATTCAAGAGTCCTAAGGGTCAGTAAGAGAACCTCAAAGTGTCATCTTTATTGAGTGTGATTCGAGAGAGTAATCTCATCTTGAAACAAACCACTTTCCTCTGGTTCTGGCTGTCGTGAGGTTGAAGACAACCTAATGTGTGGGGGTCTTTCGATACTCTTAATTGTGTATTCCCGAAAATACCCCTCCTTTAGGTTAATTCAACTTTACCCTTATTTTCTTTTCAGTTCCTAGTTTACCCTTCAACTATAATCTAAAGTCGCCATTGTGTCCTCCCTCCTTAACCGACCATTCAAGCATTAAGGAATTCTGGGTATTTACAAAATTGCCCTTCCACCCTTACGAACTTCAATATATTTACAGGATTGCCACTCTATTGCAAACAACACCATATTTACTGTTTTGCCCTGATCTTAGACCAAAATTACTTAAATCTTTAAGTGGGCCCACACCCATCCTAGTTGGATCCTTTTGGGGCCCACCGGTCCCCCATTATTTGGTGTCAGAGGAAATTTCCTGTCAACTCGTTTACCCCGATGGTTGCTTACACCACCCGCTCATCTGAACAGTTGCTTCAATAGAGCGAAGAAAACTTAAGAACCCTCCAAGCTAGCTAGGCTGTACAGGAAGCAAAAGCTGTTATCCTCCAGAACATTAACGCAAGGCTTGATGCCCTAGAGTCACATATTTGGAAACCCGGTGGACAGCAAGGTCACGTTACTCATGACATTGTGACAACACCTCGAGAACCGTGCCCACATCTAGTGATCATTATATCGAGCTGTGTTGTCGATGTTGAAGATGAACGGGACAACCCGATGAAGTATGCTTCTGAAGAACTGATCGATGGCCCAATCTCATTCGTGAAGCCCCACCATCCGATTTCAATCAAAGTCATATCATTTGTTAACGACCATCAGAAAATCGTTACAGTTGATTGAGAGGTGCACTAGATCTTTACCCTTTGGAACCATTGATCGAGGATGTTGATCGAGTGGTATTGATTCTCTCGTATAAAACTCGTGGACGAGTTTTTCTAAACAACAGGGGAGTTGATGCAGCAGCACTCCGATGGATCGAACCAAACTCGCTCTAAAACCTGGACCAAGGCCCAGATCCAATTTGGGTTCCAAGTTACTAACTTGGATTCAAGATTAATAGAATATTTTAGGATTTTATTTTATTTTTAGAATATTTGTTTCCTATTTGAGTCCTTATTTGCTTCTAATTATGTTAGCCTAGGTGTAGGAGATTTTTATTTCTATCATAGTCTTTGATTTTAATTAGAAGGTTTTAATTTTATTTTATTATATATTAGACATGTAATTCATGGGACGATTGGTTGATTAATGAAGAAAAGAAAATGATTGTGAAACCCCCCTACGTGGCTGTCTTCTTCCCCCTCTTCTTCTTCTTCTTTTCCTCTTCTTCTTCTCTTCCCTACAATCACCCTTTTCTCTCTATCCCCCCCCCCTTGCGTGGCCCCTTCTTATCCATGCTGGCTATTGTGATTGAAACCCCCTCTTTCTCCCTCCCTCTCGTGCAATCAATTTCCTTCCATTATCTCTCTAACTAATTCTCTCTTTCTTCCCTGCTGCCCTGTTTTGAAGTAGACTTTGGTGCCCCATAGAAATCGATAAACCTCCTCCACCCTTCTCCTTTCTTCATAATGTTTTGGGTGTTGGTTCATCACCTAGGGCGATTCGAACCCTAGAAACTTAGGTCTGAAATCGACCCCTGCTGTGAGTTATTGCTGCTGAACACAGATCTGGTTCTTTGTCTACCGCCTAATCTATTCCAGGAATTATTTATTAATTTCTGAGATGCAGGTTGGGTTGTTCTTTGTGAGGATTCAAGAGTCCTAAGGGTCAGTAAGAGAACCTCAAAGTGTCATCTTTATTGAGTGTGATTCGAGAGAGTAATCTCATCTTGAAACAAACCACTTTCCTCTGGTTCTGGCTGTCGTGAGGTTGAAGACAACCTAATGTGTGGGGGTCTTTCGATACTCTTAATTGTGTATTCCCAAAAATACCCCTCCTTTAGGTTAATTCAACTTTACCCTTATTTTCTTTTCAGTTCCTAGTTTACCCTTCAACTATAATCTAAAGTCCCCATTGTGTCCTCCCTCCTTAACCGACCATTCAAGCATTAAGGAATTCTGGGTATTTACAAAATTGCCCTTCCACCCTTACGAACTTCAATATATTTACAGGATTGCCACTCTATTGCAAACAACACCATATTTACTGTTTTGCCCTGATCTTAGACCAAAATTACTTAAATCTTTAAGTGGGCCCACACCCATCCTAGTTGGATCCTTTTGGGGCCCACCGGTCCCCCATTATTTGGTATCGAGGAAATTTCCTGTCAACTCGTTTACCCCGATGGTTGCTTACACCACCCGCTCATCTGAACAGTTGCTTCAATAGAGCGAAGAAAACTTAAGAACCCTCCAAGCTAGCTAGGCTGTACAGGAAGCAAAAGCTGTTATCCTCCAGAACATTAACGCAAGGCTTGATGCCCTAGAGTCACATATTTGGAAACCCGGTGGACAGCAAGGTCACGTTATCATGACATTGTGACAACACCTCGAGAACCGTGCCCACATCTAGTGATCATTATATCGATGTGTTGTCGATGTTGAAGATGAACGGACAACCCGATGAAGTATGCTTCAAGAACGATCGATGGCCCAATCTCATTCGTGAAGCCCCACCATCCGATTTCAATCAAAGTCATATCATTTGTTAACGACCATCGAAAATCGTTAGCTTGATTGAGAGGTGCACTAGATCTTTACCCTTTGGAACCATTGATCGAGGATGTTGATCGAGTGGTATTGATTCTCTCATATAAACTCGTGGACGAGTTTTTCTAAACAAGGGGAGTTGATGCAAGAAGACTCGATGGATCGAACCAAACTCGCTCTAAAACTCGGACCAAGGCCAGATCAATTTGGGTTCCAAGTTACTAACTTGGATTCAAGATTAATAGAATATTTTAGGATTTTATTTTATTTTTAGAATATTTGTTTCCTATTTGAGTCCTTATTTGCTTCTAATTATGTTAGCCTAGGTGTAGGAGATTTTATTTCTATCATAGTCTTTGATTTTAATTAGAAGGTTTTAATTTTATTTTATTATATATTAGACATGTAATTCATGGGACGATTGGTTGATTAATGAAGAAAAGAAATGATTGTGAAACCCCCACGTGGCTGTCTTCTTCCCTCTTCTTCTTCTTCTTTTCCTCTTCTTCTTCTCTTCCCTACAATCACCCTTTTCTCTCTATCCCCCTTCATGTGGCCCCTTCTTATCCATGCTGGCTATTGTGATTGAAACCCCTCTTTCTCCCTCTCTCTCGCAATCAATTTCCTTCCATTATCTCTCTAACTAATTCTCTTTCTTCCTGCTGCCCTGTTTTGAAGTAGACTTTGGTGCCCCATAGAAATCGATAAACCTCCTCCACCCTTCTCCTTTCTTCATAATGTTTTGGTGTTGGTTCATCACCTAGGGCATTCAACCCTAGAAACTTAGGTCTGAAATCGACCCTGCTGTGAGTTATTGCTGCTGAACACAGATCTGGTTCTTTGTCTACCGCCTAATCTATTCCAGGAATTATTTATTAATTTCTGAGATGCAGGTTGGGTTGTTCTTGTGAGGATTCAAGAGTCCTAAGGGTGAAGAGAACCTCAAAGTTTCATCTTTATTGAGTGTGATTCGAGAGAGTAATCTCATCTTGAAACAAACCACTTTCCTCTGGTTCTGGCTGTCGTGAGGTTGAAGACAACCTAATGTGTGGGGGTCTTTCGATACTCTTAATTGTGTATTCCCGAAAATACCCCTCCTTTAGGTTAATTCAACTTTACCCTTATTTTCTTTTCAGTTCCTAGTTTACCCTTCAACTATAATCTAAAGTCCCCATTGTGTCCTCCCTCCTTAACCGACCATTCAAGCATTAAGGATTTCTGGATATTTACAAAATTGCCCTTCCACCCTTACGAACTTCAATATATTTACAGGATTGTCACTCTATTGCAAACAACACCATATTTACTGTTTTGCCCCTGATCTTAGACCTAAATTACTTAAATCTTTAAGTGGATCCACACCCATCCTAGTTGGATCCTTTTGGGGCCCACCAGTCCCATCCTAGTTGGATCCTTTTGGGGCCCACCAGTCCCCCATTACTTCAACCACACAAACTCAATTCATCTTTTCACTCTCTGATTTGCCCAATGGTTACAATCATTATATAGGGAAAAAAGACATAAAAAGTGAAATCAACTGAAATAGGAAACTACCATAACTAAACAAGGAAACAAATTGCAAACCGACTCTCTAAATCCTACGTATGCAACTTCCTAAAAATAAACAGACTAAAATAAACTAAAGACATTATTCCCCTAAATAAAATAACTACTAAATTCCTACTGGACAAAAAACTCAGATATGGATCCGGTTCATCTCTATCTAGATACCCAGATGGGTATGGATCGCTCCATGGGTGCGTATCTGCTCAAGAAGATCAACTTTTCTTTTTTCTTTTTTTTTGGGATCAGCAACAGCCAAAGATGGTACTTTCCATCTTCGAGGACATAATTACATCTGGAACACAAAAGAACTCCAGAAAACCTCTACTAATGAGGTATTTTAATCACCTAATGAATCAGGGTTAGAAAAACTCCGTAAGCCAGGATCGTAGGGATTAGGGACTCGAAGTTGAAACCAAAATTATGCAACTGCCCAAATAGTACCCTTGATTTAGGAACTCATAAAATAGCAAGTCATCGAAACTAGTAACTATCAAAATAACAACTAACAGATTTAAAAGGTAGAAAATAGAAACTAAAATTAAAATTAGTAACAAGGTACAAAATTAGAAAGTAACTGGAATATCAAGTCTAAATTTAGTAGCTATCAGAAAATAGCAAGTAGGATACAAAAAATAGCGAATGAATCTCAAAATAGAAATATAGAATAGATTTTTTTTTTTCTTTGGGTGAATAAAAACTTCATTACCAAGAGGAAAGAAAGGGAGGAATATACAGCCCCAAAGGAAAAGAAAAGAAAAAACAAGCTAAAGGAGCTGAAACCAGGCAGCAGAACAAGCTAAAAGAATGCTAGGAAAAGCATCAAACAAAACAATCAAAAGAAGCATCAGGGGGGTTGGGGGGAAGGATGGTAGTGGAGCGCAAACCCGAGAACACAACAATAAGCATGTGCCTTGGGGAGTCTCTGACAAGCCAACAAGGGAGCCCATGAAGCTTGGAGCTGACGTCAAAGAGATGGCTTTCCAAATCATATCAAGGAACAAGAGACGGAGGTCCAACTACGAAGATTCCGCTCCATCCAGATTGATGGTTTGATGCGGATCAAGGTTCCAAAATTGGAATTGGATTGCTTATCCGATTGAAAAATAACTCAAATCTAATAACCAATGGCAAGTTAGTAATATTCTAGAAATTCCAAGGGGACGTTTGTAACTACAGAAATGTTGAATAATGCATTATTGTACTAATGGGTTTTAGAGGTTATATCCAAACGGACCCTTAAGCTCGTAGTGACTACTTAGTCTGCTGTAAGAACTACTTATTTTGCTATAAATAGAGGAGGATTATGCTCACAAAGGCACAAGTCCATATCCCCAATTCTTCACAAAACAATGGGACTTAAAAGGGTTTACTATTTATAGTTTGGGGACAATCATAAAACTAAAGGAAATTAAGGATAAAAAAGAATATAGGAGAAAGAGAGGGGTACTAAAGGAAAAGGGGAATTAAAGGGTTTCTTGACCACCCATGATGAAAGTTGTCTTCACCCTCTAGCCAAGAAGAACAGAGCGAAAGTCCAATGAGTCTTCAAGTGGAGAGAACTCCCTCGATAGGGATCCGATGGGTCTGAAAATTCGGGGAGAGGCTCTACACTCATAAATTTCTTGAATGCAAGCAACCATAAGGTCAAACAACTAGTGATTGCAAGATCTAGGGCTTCTAGAAACAAATATGAAGGTGGAACTTAGGTTCAGAACTGAAATATGGTTTTAATCTCAGGAAAGCTTTTGGATATGATTCGCTACAGTATGAATCGCCTTAGGGAGGTGAATCAACAATCCAAAACTCAAGATCAATCGATTGGGGATGATGAGTTTGCAAGAATGTCTGATGGGGACATTCGAGTGTACCAGAGACGCCGCCGCAAAAACCAGCCACGTTCACTATGGCTGGAAGACACTTTCATGGGAGGAAGCTAGAAGAGAAGAAGGAGTTGTTGATATTCCCCTTCTCCTTTGTTCTGTCAAGAGAAAGAAGAGAGAGGAGACTACCGCTAGTCTCACCCCTCTCTCCTTTTGTCCTGATTGGCCAGCCAATCATGGACCCCACTGAATAGCTGGCGCAAGATGGGAGATGTATTAGTTACTTATTTTATTTTTCTAGTCTCTTCATTTGTTTTCTAAGACTTTGTGATAGTTTAGGAAACTGAATAATGTCCTCTTATTTGCCCCAAGTTCTTGGGTTAAATTAGGAGACTTCTTTTTTTCTGTTGGATTAATTACCTAGTTAGTATTTCTTTTTTTTTTCCCACATATGAAAGGCCAAGGGCCATGATTGAACTTTGAGTTTTTCAAAGAAAAAGGAAACGACTCTCTTGAGCCATGCGCATCTCTCCCTCTCCCCTACTATGTTCTACTGTGAAGCAGGTTCTCTCTTCCCCACGGTGAGCTCTGTTTCTTCTCTTTCTCCTCTGATCTGGATACCAGGTAAGGTATTAACCCCTCACCTATTTCTCCCCTCCTCTCCCATCTCTTTCTGGTTTCCTTTTTCCCCTCCCCCCTCATCTCTGCCTTGATGAATTAATACCCTACTGCTACTGTTTTCAGAAATAATTTTCTATGATTAAAATTTTGCTGATCTCTTTTATTGGTTGGATGAATTGAGGAAGGCACGGTACCTACTTTATATTTCCTGATTTGATTTGTGCTTCAACTAACAGTACACTGCCATGTTCCCTTCCCCATGTTTCCCGCTTGGAACCTAGTTAGTTTGAATGCTTTTCCTTCAAGATTATTATTGCTGCATTGTTCTCTGTTTCTAATCTACATGTTTATCATCGTATTGTGCTGCCTCCACTAATTCCAGTCCCAACCTAGGTCCTAGTGAGTCAAACATAGTCCACGTGGACAGCAACTGTAGGAAATCCTATTGTCTAGGTCGTCTCCTACATCAATTTCTCTTAAGTTTGGTATTGTGACTAGTTGCAGAAACAAAACAGAAAATTGAGTAAGAAGTTGTGGCAGATTGATGGGAAGGGAAGAGAAGACAGAAGAAGAAAGAGAAATAGAGATCGCACAAGGGGGGAAGAAAAAGGTTACACAACCATGATTATGCACCTACCCAGAACCATAAACATTCATTCTTCAAAACCAAGCCCAATGAATTGAGTTACAAACCTATTTATAAGAAAACCAAATCAAAACTTCCTAATTAAAGTCCAAAACTGAAATCAAATAAAATCTCCTAATTACTTCTAGATCTAATCTAACACGAAATAGAAACACAATAAAGCTCAGATCGGTAATTCCCTACTTAGCCTAATAACTACCAAAATAAAAGATTACAAATATTCCCCTAAATAGAAGTAAATAAAATCCTAAAAGATCTTAATGGCTTTGATCCCAAATTGGATCCGATTCATCTTCATCTAGATACCTGTACGGGTTTGGATCGATCCACGATTGTGCACCTACATCATGGTTACCCAGAATGCAACCTTACCAATGGAGTCGCAATAAGAGTTCCCAGGAAAGGTCATATCAATCCAAATCCACTCTCAAAGGGAGGATGCATCTCCTAGCGGGCCAGAAAGAGCTAAGGACATTCTTCCAAATGGAAAAAAGAGAAGGAGCAGCTGAAAAAAAGGTGGTCAGAGTCTACTGAGCCATTCCAACAAAGGCAGCATGCTCCGAGGATGGATATGACGATGGATAAGGAAGGCTTGTGTAGGGAGGCAATTGGAGAGAGCTCTCCATGCAATAAAACTGTGGCGAGGAATGTAGCCTGTAAACCAGACAATTTTATACCAAGGGGATAGGGACTTGTGAGAACGGACCAGATCCCAAGCACAGGAGGAATTGAAGAAATCAGAAGAGGAAGGGGACCAGATAACTCTATCAGCTCTACCACGAGAAGGGGGTAAGGCCCATAAGGGAGGACCAAATGTCAAGAAGGGGGGGCCAGGAGCCGTCAGAGAAAATTGCCCTGATGCCTTAGAGGCACCTAAGCGACACCTTCACAACTATGGCATGAAGAGTGAGGAGAAGCTCAATCGCCTACCTGTAAATAAATAAAAGATAGTTTCCCCACAAAAATTGTTTATTGGAGAAAAACGTGGATTCATACGATGCAGTTACATAACCTAAAGGTGCTTGTGTTTCCATTGTAATGGGGCCACTAATGGGCCTATAATATGGGTAGAGGCTTGGAATATGGGATTAGTTTAGTGTCTTTATTTCTTTATTTTAATTGTTACTAAGTGTTTTAGTTAGGCTGGATTAGGATCCTATAAGTCCAGTTTTGTTTTGAATCAATTTCTTTTATTACTTCAGGTTCCTAGTCAGTTTGCGTTACCTAATTAGTTAAGGATTGGGTTAAGCCTTTCCTTTTTAATGTTTGAGTCTGTTTTTGAGTCTTCTATATAAGTTTGTAAGGGGATCCAGCATTGTACACAAATTTTGATTAATTAGAAGCTTTGTATTTGCTGCCTATCGTGGTATGCTCTTTCCTGTGAGAATCAAGTTCTGATTGGTGTGAATCCAGTCAACACCTTGCGGTGGGAAGCCCAGGTGCTTTGTTCTTGTTCTTATCTTCATTAAGGTACTGTCCAGCCATTTTATTTCCTGAAATTCTGTTCAGATCTGGTTCCTGCGATACAGCAGTCCTACCCTTACTAGGATTAATGTAAGACTAGATCACATAGGACCCAATCCCAGGCAGGATTTGAAAATCTGGCTGAATAGGGAGAAATCCGAGTACTCTCTAATCAAGTCTCACATAAGCCACGGAAACTGGTCGAACGAAGGCTGTGATGGTCTCAAGGAAACCTCCAAAAATGGCTTGTAACAGACCTATATAGGTGCAGCAATGTGATGGCAGAAAACAACCAAGAAATTAGGGTCTTCTGGTCTTTAGGAAGAAGAGCAGCGGCTGGCAGATGGATGCCCAGATGGAGCTGAATCCTTGGTTGAAGGTAGCTTGTATGGTGCCAAGGGTTGAAGAATCAGAATTTCAGCTTTGCTTGATGAATTTGCAGCTTCAATAATGACCTCACAACACTTAGGAAAATAATAGAAACAAAAGGGAAAAACAGAATTCAATGTAATGAGAAGAAAGGTACGGTTTGGCGCTCTCAGCCGATGGGCCTCTCACCCTCAGCTCTCAGCTGATTTCACCATCAAACTCAAACTACAGCTAGAACATGGAAATCAGTAGAGCCTTTCTTGAAGATTCTAACAGCTGTTGCTGCAATTCGTACTTACTTGCGGAGCGAACAAAAGCGCGCTTTGGAGAGATGCCCTGTCTCTGAGGTCTTGCTATTCGGTTGGGGTATAATAATCAAGCTTAAGGCTTAGTGGCTTTCGAATGAGATCCTGCGGTTACTGCCTGCCAGAGGGGCTATTCACTGGAGCATTTATGATCTGGACATCAATCCGGGGCAAGTGTTCAAATCTATTATGACATAACCCTGAGGCACTTAATGGACCCTTTTAATCTTGTAAAACCCTCTCCCAGCTTCGGATTGATGCAAAACCAATTTTTGATGCTTGAACACAAAAATCTAGGGATTTGCTGAATCAATGGAAGGAACACGACTACCAACAAGCTGGTTTGATGGGGTCAAACCAGAACCAGATCTGGGACAGAATTGAACCAAAGAACAATCCAGCTTGTGCCCTCCTTTTAGCAGCTCTATCTACATCAAGGATGGTCAATTTGAAGGTGTTCTGATGTGCGATTTCAATTCTGATTTCATAAACCTTTTGTTGATGTTGCACTCTTTCATAATCTGTTTTCAGTCTTCAATTCTGCTGGTTATTCCACAATCCTATTCCAAGCAGAATTCATCATTTTGACCTTACATACCAAAATCGATATGGGCTGTTTACTATTCTGCTGGTTCTAAAATTTATAACTAATATTGATATTCTGCTGGCCTTAAATCAGTATTACATTAACACACAAAGCTCTGATGATCTGGAATTATATGTTGAAAATGTTTCGAATTTAACATTGAAACATAATATTAAACTCATTGCATTCATTTGGATCATGTAATCTTCTTTTTTCATTGTTTGGCAGGAGGGGAACCATTTTTAGTATTTCAGTTTTCATTTATCAGGAAAAACATCGAAGTTAAAGAAACCTGGGAACAATTTTATCTTAGCTACAGAATATCAGCACGATTACTAAAAATTTCTTTTACCCTGACTTTTAAAAATCAGATCACACTGAATGCGAGTACCTTTCCATTTGAGAACTGAACAATCCTACGAGAAGTTGGTAAGAAATGAGATATTCGAGTCCCACCAGATCCACCATCTTCAAATTTTTGGCTGTGTCCATGGCTGAATTGCCTTTGCAAGGAAGAATGATTATGGCTGTCATTAACTGACCTTTCTCTCACACAGAGAAGCATCGACCTGTTCACATTGAAATTTACAAAATTACAACTTAGTACCAGGGAGCAAGACTCACAAACTTAAAATCTAACCATGGTTAAGGCAAGCCTCATCAAATGTTATGTCTCTAAAAAGTTTGCTGAACTTTCCTTCATAAATGCCAAAACACAAAAAAGGGATTGCTATCAGATGATATCTCTAAGATTAGCAGTGTGTTTGTTATAAATATTTTCTTCAAATAATGTTATCAGTCCTATAACCTCAAAACCAGCATCTTAGAAAACCTCAATCTGATATTTCTCACTAAAGCCTGAACAAAACTTGCAAGCAAGCAGGACAGGATTGATACCAACAATGTCAGTGCTTGACACTCCTTCAGTTAAGCTTAATCTGCTTATAGCGACCAGCCTTCTTAGCGAGAGCATAAGCATCAGTACCATCAGGAAGAAGGCAAGGGTCATCTCCATGAATAATGTAATCTATGTTGTACTCGTTAAAAAGCTTGTTCATGAAATCCTCAGTGATGGCATAAGGTGCATCCGGGATGACCTCATCCACCCATTTCACAGCACTTACCATAATCATCCTATTAAGAAAGCAAAGGGAAAAGTAATGAATGACACTTGTTTTAGAAAATTAGAAAGATATAGATTAAAAAGAACATCCACAGAAACACATCAGCAATCTCCAGAAACAGCTTTTGAAACAATCTCAACCTACACTATATACTAATTCAACTCCTAAATTTCTTAACTTGTTCCTTTTCTAGCAAAATTTAACTGCATAATTCTGAAACAACTGTTTTCACCTGCCTCACATTTAACCAACACAATAGGAGAGATGTAATATTTAAAATTTTAAAAATAATATATGTCTGACATTTAAGTAACAAATAGGAGATATATATGTGTATATATATATATAGAAGGAGGTGTTTCCTGTGGGGGAGTGCGGCTCCTACGCATGCACGAGGGCCAATAGAAGTGTAGGATGAATCATTAACAGAAAAGTCATTTTCCATTTCATGAAGGGTGGGCCAGTCATTTCACCCCCATGTGTCTAGGCACAGGGACCACAGTAGCCACACTCCCCCAACAGAAACCATTTTCCCTATATTTAATTATTAATTATATGCTGCTAAATTAAAAAGGGAAATTCCATCCTTCATGAGCAGTCAAAAAAGTTTCCACAAGGTAGCCTACCTCCACCAGAGGGTAGGGGCATCCTGATCTGGATAAATAAGCTACCCATCAGAATAAGAGACGTATCAAATTCCATGGCCTGGCATGCATTGGACTTCCCTCGTTCTGCTGCCAAAATGTTCCTCAAGATTCTTTTCCTTTTGGCAAACTTTTTGAAAGTTTTATTCCACCATGTGGCAACAGGAAATTGGAAGAAAAACTTATAAGAAGAGTAGAGTGTGGAGTGGGAAAGCTAATGAAACCTAACTACAGATATAGACAATCATGTAGGATCAGTTCCCATGACAGTCACTCGACTGCCACCAATGAAAGCAAATGAAAGTCCCTAATATGGCCTAAAATCCATCAATGTCATTGCAAGCCATTTGTCTACATTTAAAATAAATAAACATACAACAAATTTGTTCAAATAAAAAACAAATGGAAGAACAGAAATCCGCCATTCATGTTTTCATAATTTAAGCCAAACCTATGAAGTCCTATATTCCACGGACTCCAGTTTTTTAAACCAAAACCAATATCAAATAGCATCACATGATCACTATTCTCGAAATTTCCATGCCAATTAACGTTTAAATGTCATTTTGGTGCCTTGGCATGAGCCTGCCACATCAAGACAAATCGGTTAGCCAACTCAAGTCGAATCTCGATTTAATCCATCGAAATATCGCATCACCCGTGCTGGTCTGCTTCAAGTCGACACCTTGAAGACAGCTTTGTGGAATTGAGGTGTAGGAATCCACATCTTTGTTCCCTTGTTGCAAGTTAAGTAATTTATGGAACATTACCTTTTCATAATTAAGAGGAACAAATTTTTCATCAGATTTGCTTCATGACCTCCCAATTGGTAACGGGTCCAAGTCTTCGACAAACCTTGCATGTAGTACATCATCCCACCATGAACATGCATACCCAATAAACTTGGTGATGATGAATTCACACTTCTTCACCTCTGGAAGAGACTTATATGCAAAAATTCTTCCACTTTGGTAAGCCACCAAGAAATTCCTCGTCCTTTTCACCACGAACTGGGAACCTCAACTTTGATGCCATAATCTCCGAAAATTGCCGGTAACATCCTGGGAACAATCGGATCAAGTTGTCGCCTCTGAGGTGTATCTTCGATCCGTAAAGTGTTGAGCTGAGGAGGTAATGTAGAGGATCCTTCTTCAGCTCGTTTGTCGGACCTCTTCATGAAGGCAATCATCTCTTCCATAAACTTGTCAAACTTGGCTTCAGTCCTCTCAAGCCTAGCATCAGTATTCTGTTGGTTCTCGGCTAACTCGCGATACAATTTGTGCAACTCAGCATTGGTGATGTGACTTGCCATGGTTAGAAGATTGCAGGAAAATTTGCTCTGATACCACTTGATGAGGATCCGGGTTCCAAAAATTCGGAATCGGATCGCTTAGGGGCCCACAATTACAGCTAAAACAGTTTACAAAGAAGTAGGGGCATTATTGTAATTTCTGGTACAATTTGAACCCATTTTAGAGTGAAATAAGTGACTAGGGACTTAACAGGAATTAAACCCAAAGAAAGAGCAGTTCTGGAATTATAATTAGTAAAGGGGTTAAACTGAAATACAAAAATCCCCAAATGAGGGTTTTTAGGGAATATCATGAACTAAGGTTAAAAAAAACGTAAATAAGAGAAAGTGTCATCTTCAACCTTAGATAGCTTCAGAGAAGAACACGATTCAAACGGAAACTTCTTACTGGCTTCGATCGACAGAACTCTCTCAACAATAATCCAATCAAACCGAAACTTTGGGAGAGAGATCGGAAGTCAAATAGCTCTGGATTACAACCATTATCAGATCAGAAGGAGATGTAACAGCCTCAGGGAGAATCTTGCAACCTGAGCATGGCGGAAAACTTAGATCTGAGTTCTGGTTTCAATTCTTCTGTCCTCCGACTTGCAGGAACTTGGTATAGAACTGCATGGATCTGATCGACTCTAAGAACCCTACACTCGACCCAAATCTTGGGGTTAATCGATGGGAGACCAGTCTTCAGGGACAGATTCTTCAGTTCTGTAGTATTGCCCAGAACAGTATATTGAAATAAAACCCAGAAAAATAATGACGAAGAAAAAAAATAAGAGGAAGCAAGAATGGAAAAAGAAGATTTGAGAAGAGAAAAATCAGAATAATAGTGAGGAAGAACGAAGAACATCAGAGAAGGGGACGAAGAAAACCACCTACGGCAGCCGTCGTTTCCAACCAAAACATAATTTTTTCAATTCATTCAAGTTCAATCTCTTAGTTGAGTTCAATAAACCTACTTAAAGACTGAAAACATACCTACTTTCCTACTTGAAACAAATATTGCATCTAACTAAAATAGAAGTAAAATCTCACTCAAATAAAAATCTACCATACTAATTCTAACTCTAAAAGGAAAGTAAATAAAAGATATTCTAAATCCATCGCCAAACTGCATCAGAAGAAAGGTACGGTTTGGCGCTCTCAGCCGATGGGCCTCTCACCCTCAGCTCTCAGCTGATTTCACAGTCTCTCTCAGACAAAAAGTTTGCAAGCAAACACCTCAAGAATTTCATTCATAAACTCCTTGTTCAATTACAATTGATTGGCCTATTAAATATGCACAGCAAAAGAGGAAAATAACAACCTTTACTTCTTCCAATTGATCCCCCTTTCCTCGTTTATTGTAGATTTTGACCAAGGTGCCTAATGGAACAAAACTTCACTCCTAAAGTCCACAATTGCAGCATAGTAACTTCTTGTTGGACTTTCTCCAACATAACGGACCCCACCATACCTAGAAAAGGTACGGAAAATCTTCTCCCAACCCTCCAGGTGATATGCAGCCAAACTTGACTTCTTGCCTAAATACTAACTCTAACTTTGTAAATGACCAAACCAAGCCATCAAACTCAAACTACAGCTACAACATGGAAATCAGTAGAGCCTTTCTTGAAGATTCTAACAGCTGTTGCTGCAATTCGTACTTACTTGCGGAGCGAACAAAAGGCGCTTTGGAGAGAGGCCCTGTCTTTGAGGTCTTTCTATTCAGTTGGGGTATAATAATCAAGCTTAAGCCTTAGTGGCTTTCGAATGAGATCCTGCGGTTACTGCCTGCCAGAGGGGCTATTCACTGGAGCATTTATGATCTGGACATCAATCCGGGGCAAGTGTTCAAATCTATTATGACATAACCCTGAGGCACTTAATGGACCCTTTTAATCTTGTAAAACCCTCTCCCAGCTTCGGATTGATGCAAAACCAATTTTTGATGCTTGAACACAAAAATCTAGGGATTTGCTGAATCAATGGAAGGAACACGACTACCAACAAGCTGGTTTGATGGGGTCAAACCAGAACCAGATCTGGGACAGAATTGAACCAAAGAACAATCCAGCTTGTGCCCTCCTTTTAGCAGCTCTATCTACATCAAGGATGGTCAATTTGAAGGTGTTCTGATGTGCCGATTTCAATTCTGATTTCATAAACCTTTTGTTGATGTTGCACTCTTTCATAATCTGTTTTCAGTCTTCAATTCTGCTGGTTATTCCACACAATCCTATTCCAAGCAGAATTCATCATTTTGACCTTACATACCAAAATCGATATGGGCTGTTTACTATTCTGCTGGTTCTAAAATTTATAACTAATATTGATATTCTGCTGGCCTTAAATCAGTATTACATTAACACACAAGCTCTGATGATCTGGAATTATATGTTGAAAATGTTTCGAATTTAACATTGAAACATAATATTAAACTCATTGCATTCATTTGGATCATGTAATCTTCTTTTTTCATTGTTTGGCAGGAGGGGAACCATTTTTAGTATTTCAGTTTTCATTTATCAGGAAAAACATCGAAGTTAAAGAAACCTGGGAACAATTTTATCTTAGCTACAGAATATCAGCACGATTACTAAAAATTTCTTTTACCCTGACTTTTAAAAATCAGATCACACTGAATGCGAGTACCTTTCCATTTGAGAACTGAACAATCCTACGAGAAGTTGGTAAGAAATGAGATATTCGAGTCCCACCAGATCCACCATCTTCAAATTTTTGGCTGTGTCCATGGCTGAATTGCCTTTGCAAGGAAGAATGATTATGGCTGTCATTAACTGACCTTTCTCTCACACAGAGAAGCATACGACCTGTTCACATTGAAATTTACAAAATTACAACTTAGTACCAGGGAGCAAGACTCACAAACTTAAAATCTAACCATGGTTAAGGCAAGCCTCATCAAATGTTATGTCTCTAAAAAGTTTGCTGAACTTTCCTTCATAAATGCCAAAACACAAAAAAGGGATTGCTATCAGATGATATCTCTAAGATTAGCAGTGTGTTTGTTATAAATATTTTCTTCAAATAATGTTATCAGTCCTATAACCTCAAAACCAGCATCTTAGAAAACCTCAATCTGATATTTCTCACTAAAGCCTGAACAAAAACTTGCAAGCAAGCAGGACAGGATTGATACCAACAATGTCAGTGCTTGACACTCCTTCAGTTCGCTTAATCTGCTTATAGCGACCAGCCTTCTTAGCGAGAGCATAAGCATCAGTACCATCAGGAAGAAGGCAAGGGTCATCTCCATGAATAATGTAATCTATGTTGTACTCGTTAAAAAGCTTGTTCATGAAATCCTCAGTGATGGCATAAGGTGCATCCGGGATGACCTCATCCACCCATTTCACAGCACTTACCATAATCATCCTATTAAGAAAGCAAAGGGAAAAGTAATGAATGACACTTGTTTTAGAAAATTAGAAAGATATAGATTAAAAAGAACATCCACAGAAACACATCAGCAATCTCCAGAAACAGCTTTTGGAAACAATCTCAACCTACACTATATACTAATTCAACTCCTAAATTTCTTAACTTGTTCCTTTTCTAGCAAAATTTAACTGCATAATTCTGAAACAACTGTTTTCACCTGCCTCACATTTAACCAACACAATAGGAGAGATGTAATATTTAAAATTTTAAAAATAATATATGTCTGACATTTAAGTAACAAATAGGAGATATATATGTGTATATATATATATAGAAGGAGGTGTTTCCTGTGGGGGAGTGCGGCTCCTACGCATGCACGAGGGCCAATAGAAGTGTAGGATGAATCATTAACAGAAAAGTCATTTTCCATTTCATGAAGGGTGGGCCAGTCATTTCACCCCCATGTGTCTAGGCACAGGGACCACAGTAGCCCACTCCCCAACAGAAACCATTTTCCCTATATTTAATTATTAATTATATGCTGCTAAATTAAAAAGGGAAATTCCATCCTTCATGAGCAGTCAAAAAAGTTTCCACAAGGTAGCCTACCTCCACCAGAGGATAGGGGCATCCTGATCTGGATAAATAAGCTACCCATCAGAATAAGAGACGTATCAAATTCCATGGCCTGGCATGCATTGGACTTCCCTCGTTCTGCTGCCAAAATGTTCCTCAAGATTCTTTTCCTTTTGGCAAACTTTTGAAAGTTTTATTCCACCATGTGGCAACAGGAAATTGGAAGAAAAACTTATAAGAAGAGTAGAGTGTGGAGTGGGAAAGCTAATGAAACCTAACTACAGATATAGACAATCATGTAGGATCAGTTCCCATGACAGTCACTCGACTGCCACCAATGAAAGCAAATGAAAGTCCCTAATATGGCTTAAAATCCATCAATGTCATTGCAAGCCATTTGTCTACATTTAAAATAAATAAACATACAACAAATTTGTTCAAATAAAAAACAAATGGAAGAACAGAAATCCGCCATTCATGTTTTCATAATTTAAGCCAAACCTATGAAGTCCTATATTCCACGGACTCCAGTTTTTTAAACCAAAACCAATATCAAATAGCATCACATGATCACTATTCTCGAAATTTCCATGCCAATTAACGTTTAAATGCCTGCATTTTGGTGCCTTGGGCAGCTAAGGGCAGTATGTGAACACTCCAAAAAAAAAAACTTCTACTGTTTCTGTGTTTTTCTTTTTTTTTTTTTTTTTTTTTTTTTTTGGAAACAGATTTGGAGTAGAACTTGTATGTGTTGTCAGGTTTGTTTTTATGCTTTTTCTAAACGAACCGGGTGACAAAACAAACACTACTTGAGAAGCTATTTGAAGAAGCTTAAAAAATGAAAAACACAAAACTTGTAAGAAAGTTTCAAGCTGCCGATGACATCACAGATAGTCTTGCCGCCATATGTCATATGCACTCAAATCCATTCTCTAGCTAGAGGGAGGATTCTTCTTCCACTTGGAAAAAGTTTATCCAAAAGGCCTTTCCAAACTGCAGAGCAAAGAATAAGTGATCAACATCATCACTAGCATTCCAACAAAGACATTAAAAAGGGGAGAGTAGGATCTGACGATGAATGAGAAACGACTGTCTGGAAGAAGTTGGCCCACCAAACAATGAAGTTGTGATGAGGGATGAAGGCCTTGAGCCAAACAATCTTGCACCAAGGAGATAAGGAACCGTGAGTCTGATGAGGTCCCGAGTTGATTTGGAACTGAAGAGGCCATCAGAAGAGAACCAAACAACCATATCACCTCTACCACAAGGCCCTCTGCAAATGAAAGGTAGGGCATTCCAAACGGCGGATAATAAGAGAGAGGAAGAGGGGCAGGGCCCAATCACCATGCTACATGATAGTAACAGATCTGAAATGCTTACTATACTCGAATTTTAGATTGTTCTAACACCAAGAAAGGGGAGGAGAAACGCCCATAGGGTGCCAATTGTCAAGCCAAAGCAAGGTGGAAGCGCCGTCGTCAATAATAGAGGAAATGGCCCAAAGAGAAATATACAAAAGATTCAAGGTCTACACAAACCCAAGAAGCATTAGAGGGGAGAGAAACCATCCAAATAGAATCATTACAGAGAAGACCTAAGGAGACCCAGTCAACCCAAATGCTATTCTTCTTGACTGCAAGCTTCCAAATCAACTTGAGGATACCCGCATAATTCACATATTTGATTCTTCTCAACCCAAACCTCTCTCCTCCTTGGGGAGACAAACTGCAACCCAAGTGATAGGGTGGAGAAATCTAGTAGAATCTAAACCTTTCCAAAGGAAGGCACACATAAGAAAGCCTTGACGGGGGATTGGGGGAGCCCAAAAACACTAGACCAGTAGATATAAGAGGACTGAAGGACTGGTCTAATTAATTCCAGATGACGAAAAGCCTTTTTTCTTCTTCTTCTTTTTTTTTTTTTTTTTTGGTGAATAAATAAATTCATTACCAAGGAGAAAAATATACAAGGGGAAAAAAGAGGGGGAGCCATAGGGGAACAAGACCTCAGGGGTGGCTCGGCCACAAGAGGGCCAAAAGCTCAATAAGAGAGGGGGTACACCAAGGGGGTGATGCAGATAAATCACTTAATGGGCTTATTTTATTACAAATAAGCCTTAGGTTGGGTTATGTATGTGTTGGCCCTTTGATCCCATGGGTTTTAATGTAGAAGTACGTTACAAATAACTACCCCCAACAGATTACAACTCCAAACCCAGATAAAAATTGGACTCTTGAATTAACTTCACAAATTACAGCAATAGAGACAGGACACTACCACAAAAAGACCCCAAGAAGTACTTACAAGAACAGAGAATAACTTAATAATAAAACCCAACAAGAAAGAACCAAACCCCAGGAGAGAAAAAGCCTGCGGCTAGGGTTTTCAGGGGTTACCTGCGGCCGGAGCTAGGCTGCTCAGAATGGGCTGCAATTCAGGTCGATGGTAGAATTGTATATGTAGAACAAAACCTCCAAAGATGGAAGCAATCTGCAGCTGATGAGAGAGATATGGACTTCCTTGATTTCTGACCCTGGAGAGAGAAAATAGAGAACTCTTCAAGAACAGCAGCTGGACCTCTGGGACAGCCTTCAGATGAGGATCAAGGGATCCTTGGACAGCCTAGAACACAACCTTAAAAGGGTTTACAGATCAGAGGACAGAGGAGGGAGATGGAGACCTCTCCTAAAACCTTCACTGGTGCTTGTCGGTTTTGGACTGTAACGGCCTCTAGCAGAATCTGAATTGTACCTCTTGAATGTTACAGCAAACAAAAGCTAATGACAGGAAATTAAGACAAAAGAAAGAAGCAAAGAACCAAGAGAATTGTGGGTGGGGTGGCTATCTCGGCCCGGACATCTCACCCACAGCTATCTCGGCTGTTAGAAGCAATTAACTGCAACCTTTGCTTATTCAAATCTGATAAATAAGAGTACAAAAGTTCCTCTATAAATAGAGGGCAGAAGCTAACTAATAGCAGTCACATTAGAACTAGGAGTTGTACTCCTACTAGGACTAGACTAGAAACCTAATTGGAATAGGTAATTAACTAGTCACTTAACTTATAGCCACTAATGGGCAGATTACATTGAAATCAATGGGCCCAATGGACCTTTATTAATTCCTAATAACTTAACCCTTAACTAAGTCGATGGACCCAATGGGCCCTTATTTATAACAATTAAAATCCCCATTTAAGTGGAGATTGACTAACACTTCTTGGGCTGGGCTTTCCTCCTACGATAGCCCAGTCCAAAGTGTGGATCTACATCAGGTTTTCTTTGTACTGGGCCACTTTAATGGGCCTAAAATATAAGTAGAAAGTAGGAAAATGGGATTTAATTCATTAGTTTAATTAGAGTCCTGTTTCGAGTCAATTTTCTTTGTTATTTCAGTTTCCTAGTCAGTTTAGGTTTCCCAATTAGTTAAAAATTGGGTTAGGTCTTTCCTTTTTAGTGTTTGAGTCAGTTTGAGTCTTCTATGTAAGTTTGTAAGGGGCTACAACATTGAACACAAATTTGATTGAATGGAAGTTTATTTTTGCTGTCTACAAAATTATTCTTGAGAAAGGATGATCACCAGCTGAGATAGCTGGGGGTGAGATGCCCAGGTTGAGATAGTCATTCCCCTACCCCCATTCTTCCCTTTATTCTCTTATTTTTGTTTTGTTCATACTATCTGTCCATGAATCTGATTTTTATTGAATTTACTAAAGATCCTACTTGGGATTGGATCACTTGTGATTCGATCTTACATTATTTGGTATCAGAGCCTAGCCAAACCAAGGATGGACCCGCGTGATAGTCAGAGAAAAATTACTTTATATATGTTGCTCAATGGCTTCAATATGCTTGCTCCCAAATGAGTGATTGAGCTCGAATCAAATGGAGAATCTGCGAAAGATAACTCCAAGCCCAAGTATGGGGGCCTAGAACTTGGGAGGAGATAGAGTATGAATTGGCGGGCATGTACCTATCTAAACGTGAACGAAATATATACTTCCCTCCACCAGAATTCCCTCCGATTACACCCTAAAAGCCATCCATAATTGACAAGAGCATGAAGGAATCATCAGCCTCTATTGCACAACATATTGCAAATGAGCAACAAGAGAAGACACCTTTGACCAGTGAACCAGAGTCAGAAGTTAAGGTTAGTGTTGGTGAAAATCCAACCACTCCTATTGTCAAGGGAGAGGTAGTCATTGATGTTCCTATCAGAGAGATTAATGTGGATGAAGTCGAAAGCAATATAGTCACAATTGTGGACAAGGAGATCGAACCCAAGGAGAATGGTGCTTCAATATCTATGATGACTGTGAACAGCCAAGAGGAAGATCCTAAGGAGCTTAAAATTGAAATAGTGAAGGTCAAGAACACAGTGGTTGAAGGCATTCATATGGATGATCCCATGATACATTTGAGGTTGTTGAAGTTGAGCATGTGGAGTTCATCATCCCATTAAAGTATCTTGAAGATCGAGCTCCTCACATTCTAGACTACATCCTTATTATCAAAGAGCTACCTGAATTTTTCTACGGCTTGATGAGGGACGTGCACCATGTTACAATCACCCTCACACTCTACAAAATTTAAGGATAATTTTTCTAAGAGAGGGCGAATTGATGCAGATAAGTCACTTAATGGGCTTATTTTATTGTAGATAAATCACCTAATGGGCTTATTTTATTGCAAATGGGTCACTTTAATGCGTCTAAAATATGGGTAGAAAGTAGGAAAAAAATGGGAATTAATTCGTTAGTTTAGTTCAAGTCTTGTTTTGAGTCTATTTTCTTTGTTATTTCAGTTTCCTAGTCAGTTTAGGTTTCTCAATTAGTTAAGGATTGGGATGGGCTGCTCAACCCAGCCTGGAAATCTCAACCCTAGCCCAGCCCAGGCCCTGAAATTTTCAGGCGAGCTTCAAGTGGGCTCAAGCTCACCGGGCTAAACTTGCAACCCTAATTAGCATTCAGCTGCAACCAAGCGCTCATCTACAAACAGCAACCAGCCTACGCCTTCGCATCTCCAACCAGTGGAGGGAGAAGAGAAATATAACTGAATTCAACACAAAACAGTCTACTCCAATGCCAAATCATGAGGGTGAATTATGCTAAAAAAATTATTTTCTATTCCTAAAAGAAAGAAAACAAAACTCAGACTCGCTAAATGGACTCTTAATAGTAAAATTTCTCCACATAACAGTAAACCCTTACTATACTTGCAAGTTCCCAACATAACAGAAACCCCTTGCAATACTATAGAAGCTTGCTTAGACAAAATCTGGTAAAAATTATAAAGTATATAATAGCAGAAATCAAATTCAAATTCCATTAGCCATATGAAGCAAAAGACGCTGCTCATCATCAAAGCTGAATAAACGCTGCTCATAATCAAAGCTGAATAGCTCATCCCTATATACATACTCTCACCCATGTAATAATTGATGGAATCAAGGCATCCTTAAATAAGGCTTCAGGTTCCAACCCAACAGGCAGAATTGTAGGGCAAGAACAAAGAACAAAATAGAATAGGAGAAATTCAATAACAACCCATCAACAAATTGTATCAGCCTCACAGTTAAATCATGTCTAGGGCTGATATGGTGGAACAACTTCCCAACACCTTGTAGCAATCCACAAGTTGGATTCAAAGATATGAATGGGTGAACCAAAATAGAAACTCAATTCCAGAATTTAACAACTGGGCTGTATCTTCACTTCAACTCTGTAGATCAACACTAAACTAACATCAATTCCTCACCTCAACATATGGAGCATAATAACTAGAAATCAAATTAACCTAATGGCCGGATTCTTCAGTTCAGCAGAAACATAGAATTAGTGACTAAGTAGACGAATTAATAACTACGGGCCCGTTTGATAACGTTTCAAGAAACGCATTTCTACCGTTTCTATTTCCAGAAACAGCAGAAACGGAGCAAAAAGCGTTTGATAAAACTATTCCGTTTCACTTATTTTTAGAAATAGAAATAGAAATTTTTACTTATTTATGATTCAAGAAACGACCCAGGCGAAACAAGTTCACCGTTTCTGGAAACGACTTATGGCAATTTTTTCACTGGTTACCATCGACTTCTAAAAACATGACTTATCAAACACCTTCAATTCCGTTTCTGTTTCTAGAAACGGAAATTTATGTTTCTGCCGTTTCTTGAAACAGAAACGACAGAAACGTTATCAAACGGGCCCTACTTGTATCTCAAAAACCATAGGTCAAACCAAGCTACAACTAGGGTCAAAAGAACCATAAGAATACCTCATAGAAACTTTAAAATTTCAAAGCAATCCCACAACCAAATTTTGAACTATCATCACCTCAAAATACCAGCCAAAAAACAACAGAAACAAAGAACTGCAAGCATGTGTTTGGTCAACAGAAAATTCAGATGTGATAGGGATACGTAACACAGCAGTAAACCCTCTTCAACAACATTCTAACATCTAATCATATAGAACAATCACACTACTTATTTGAATGCACATGAACAGATTTGAAATGGAAGAAAAGATGGTTGGAGGATGGGACATTACTTGAACCTCTCATTCAATCCTAGATCAGCACCTCACCTATCATGCAAAGCCCCACACCTTGCAAACTGCATCTCACATGGAAAAAACATATAGCCATTGTCTCTTCTTTTGTCTAAATCGTTGGCGTAGTATGATTCCTTACTCTTTATTTACAGATTTAATGAGATAAGCAAAATACGGAGCCCCATGCAAGGAAGGAGGAATGAGGAATCCTTTATAACCTAAGATTCCCACAAAAGTAGAAACTCTTCGCGAGCTTAACAATATCATATTATTATATAAGTGCATGTACTCATGCTTCATGGCTAATCTTTTTTAATTATTTTATCCTTTTTTTTAATTTAAATATCATCTTTCCCTTATTATCTTTGGTGTCATTTACTTTTATTTTTTCAGTAATGTTGGTACCCTTACTCTTCAACTTTTATAGAGATTTGTGACTAATCATTTTTAGAATATTTTATCCCTTTTTTAATTTAAATATCATCTTTCTCTTATTACTTTTTGTGTCATTCATTTTCATTTTTTGAGTAATGTTGGTACCCTTACTCTTCAACTTTTATAGAGAATTATTATTTCCTTTTAAAAAAAAATTGATTTTATTTAGTATAGAGAGTTGAGGGCATGAGATTATAATAAAGAAATCACTATATAAAATTTTTCCTTTTGTTTTTTTTTTTTTTTTCCCAAATGAAGTATGTACTAAAATAACGTTGGCATTGAATCTTTTTATTATTTTGCCTGTATATTAATGATGGCATTGCCACAGATTGTAGACCCACACACCGTTGATGTGGATGGGAAACTATAAACGGCCAGGCATATTCTGATTTCAGTTGGGGGACGGCCATTCATTCCTAATATTCCCGGAAGTGAATATGTTATAGACTCTGATATGGCTCTTGATATGCCCTCAAAACCCCAGAAAATTGCAATTGCTGGTGGTGGGTATATTGCTGTAGAATTTGCTGGTATTTTCAATGGTTTGAAGAGTGAAGTCCATGTATTTATTAGGCAGAAGCAAGTTTTAAGAGGCTTTGATGAGGAGGTGAGGAAGCAAGCAATAAGAAATATTAATTTTAATCAGTTCTGTGCTTACCATGACCAAAATATTCTTAGCTCATATTCTATGTTCTGCAGATCAGAGATTTTGTTGCTGAACAGATGTCTCTAAAAGGAATTAAGTTCCATACAGAGGAATCACCTCAGGTAGTCATAAAAGCTCCAGATGGTTCACTCACTCTGAAGACAAACAAAGGAAGTGTTGAAGGTTTCTCACATGTCATGTTTGCGACAGGCCGTAGACCAAACACTAAGGCTGCGTTTGGTGACTTTCTATTGTAATGTTTCTGGAGTTTTTTTGTTCTATTGGAACGAAAAAACGGAATAAAGCATCATAGACGAGTTTCTGATCTTTTTTGAACAAAAAGTGAAAAAAGAACAGTCGAAACTGAAATTGACGAAACGACAAATAGCTGTTCCGTCTTCCCAGTTTCGTTCCAAATAAAAAAAAAAGGAACTATTTGGGGGATTATGGGGAAATCGTTCCCGATAAACATGTCTTCTGCCCTAGCTCTTCATTTTTCACAATTTCACGCACAGAGAGGAGAGAAGACCTGCGTTTTGAAACCATTCCAGAAACAGATTCACCAAACACCCTTTTTTCATTTAAAAACGGCGTTTTGACATAGAAACTGAAATTTTCGTTTTTGACACAAAACTCGTTTCTGGAACAGAAACATTACCAAACACAGCCTAAGGTTTGATTTGATAAACATAAAGACAATGCATACATACATATATACAGAACTCTAGGCGCAGGTCTGCATTGTATCCAATAGTGTTTGCTTAGAAATTGAATTAGACGCCTGACCCTACCTGTGTTTTGATTCCAATACAGAACTTAGTACTGGAAGCAGTTGGGGTGAAAATGGCCAAAGGTGGAGCTATAGAGGTAAATTCTGATCTGTAAGTTACAGATTTTTATTCTTGATTATCCAGGTTCCATTCTCTTTCCGTATATTTTATTATTTATATTCTTTTCACTGTTTTGATTTCCTTAGGTTGATGAATACTCCCGAACATCAGTTCCTTCTATTTGGGCTGTGGGTGATGTTACTCCTGAAGTTGATAGATGCCTTCTATTTGGGCTGTGAGAGAGTGGAGGGCGTGTGTTCCCTGTTCTGAACGGACAGGCTGGCTCTTCTCCCTCTTGCGTAGAGGGAGAAGAGACCTCCTCCACCTCCGCCGTGGTTCTGAACACAGGCATGACTCCTCTCTTTTATTCTCTTTCTACTTCTTCTACTCTCTTCCATCTTCTTCTCATCTTCTACTTCTTCTTCTACTCTCTCCATCTTCTTGCAGAGGGAGAAGAGAGCACCTCCACACTCCGCCCTGTTACTGAAGATAGGTATGATTTCTCCTCCCTTTTGTTCTCTCTTTCTACTCCTATCTACCGGGTTATGGTCATCCTTCACAACCCTTCTTATGGATCAACTCTTCCAAAGTTTAATGACCCTGATTTGATGAATTTGGGGAATTCTTTTTTGTCTTTCTATAGAATCACCATTGAATCTTCTCTCTTTTTTTCACTTTTTTTGTAACTGTATTTTTTTATTTTTATAAGAAGCTCTAATTTGACACGCTTACAAATATATCCGTTACACACACTTACAATATATACGATATTCTGCTTAAATAGGAGCCAAGAAGAGTCAATCACGAACAATATGAGACAGATTTTGGAACTTAATGGAAGTATGACCATCAATCTCCATTAAAGAATTTTCTGCATTAGATATAGTTTGAATCTCATACAGCTACATTGTGAACCCAGGTCCACAACCTCCTATAATTCCATAGTTTTCAGATTCTGATTCGGAATTGTGAATGCAGAGTGCATACAAATGTGTCTAGATATCTGTATGTTGAAAATACATAGGAGCAGTCGTGAAGATGGGGAGAGAATTGAATTCTGAAGATATTCTCTTCAAACTTTCAGATAAATATCATTGTCAATCCATGGTGTTAAAACTTGGAGCATACCAACCCAAGTGGTCAACGATATTCTGCATTCTCTCCTCCTGCCCTTTAGAGTCTCCTAAAGCTGTGGTAAATGGGTAAATGTCCAGTATTCATGCTCCAATAATGATAACAAGTGAAGTTGTCCTTTTCATAAAAAAATCAAATGTTCTATCAACTAATATTTTTCATACTCAGAACCAGTCAAGGATCAGAAGATTAGTACTAGATCATGGATTTGTCCCAGCTGATCTCAATCCATACTAGATCCACATCTCAAACCATTGCTCCTACGTGGATTCCCCCATCCCCCTCCCTTTGATGATTTAAGTGAATTGATGATTGCTTTTTGTGTCTGTTTTGTTGTAGCATGGGCAGAATTTTAATATTTAGAAAAAATAATGCAAAATATTCACTTACAGAGTCTTGTGGGACGTAAAAGGAAATAACACACTTTTACTATGAGGCCCGCTATTTTATGTCCAAAATCGGTGCAATAATGTAGAGGAAGATCATCTTATGTCCAGAACCTATAACTTAGGTTTCAATGTTTTCAAAACCTATGTGGCATTGTTGTTGAATTTTAGATAGTTTTGGGCAATTCGCGCATTTGAGAGAGAGAGAGAGAAGCAGCAGCAGCAACATTTTATGACAGTTTGGAGAGTAGGGAGTCTCATTTTTTGTGTGACCTAATGAATATGGGAAAGTATTTGTACAAGTGAACTTGAAACATTCTTTGAAAGAAGCCTTTGGAAGATTAAAGAGGAATAATTGAAGGAGATCTAAATCATCTAAGATAGGGTTCAGAAATTTCAATAGAAACCATTATCATAGTGACAAGTTCAGAAGCCAAATTGCAGGAAAATAGCAATAACAGAAGATTAGAGGATCTTATCTAGCTGAAACGCAATTCAAGTGCTCTGTCTATGTAATGTATAATATCAAAAACTATGTTCAATTCAATGGCTAGATTCCTAGAATCTGAAATACCCTAATTGAGGTAGGAATCTCCAAATCTGAGAATCGATGGAGGTTTCAACAAGTCCAGAATAATGATCAATTTAAGCACAGAATATTGAACTGATATCAAAATAGAAATCTGAGAAAACATATTGAAAAAAGAATTTTGATAACGGAAGTTAGACTTGACCTAGGACAGCAGGGAACCAGTTCAAAGATTAAATTTTGAAACCATTAATATGCCTAGCATAAAACCGCTGGCTATGTATGAAGTCAGATTTGAAATCCAATGGCAGGATTTGAAGTTTCAGAAAGCTTCTTGTTGGAGTAAGAATTCCAGAAAACAGAGAAAACAAATGGATATTTTATGATAAAGAGTTTAACAAACAAATTAGCAGAACAGAATAGTCAATAAAATAATGCAGTCAAGTAACTGATCATGCACAAGAAAGAAAGAAAGAAAATTATATACTGACCTATAACCAGTTGAGAGGTGTGAAGTGAAGGAATAGAGATCAGGAATCCACCTGATTTGATGCAGGATCCACCAAACTGCCTTGCTGAATCCACAACAAGAGAACACTCAGAATCCACTGAGCCACCAGAGAATCCACCCAAGCAAGAGGTCTGAAATCCAGACTTGAGAACTGAAAAGGTTCTTTTCACTACCAAATTAGTGGCAGGGTTGTAGTCCCTCACAATGTAGAATAGTGCTAGACTCTTAGGCCCCGTTTGAGTAGTGGTGTTTTGATGGGGTGGGAGTCTTGGGGTGGGATTATTGTCCAGATTTCCCCACCCCGGTAGGTTATTAAAGCGTTTGATTACTTGGGGTGGGAAGTTGGGGGGACAACATCTCTTTTCTTGTCGGCCCACGTGGCTTATCAGTTCTCCCACCCCACCCCCTTGCAAAGTCCTGCCGAATCGGTAGGACTTTGCCAAAATTCCAGGGATTTTGAGCTCAACGCTCTCAGCCATACGCCGACTCTCCCTCTCATCAACGTGATGCACCACCCAACCATTGCGGTCAGTCACTGCAACACAAGATAGCCGTAGTTGCCGGAAATGGGCTATCCAGCACCCTGTCATCACACCCCTGTGCAGCTCCTCGCCCAAATCACAAGCCAACCCAGTAGTACCCACAAGCCCTCTCCATCACCAGCCAGCACTCTCTATCTCCCGTTTTCCTTAGCTTGCACCGGCTGCTGGAAGCCAGCAACTTGGGCTGAAAGCTTTCAAAAAAAAATGGGGAAGAAGAACAGTATTCTAGGGATTTTTTATTTATTTTTTCTTTCGAAAACCCAATGTTCCCATTGCACCTGAGATGGGAATGAACCCATGTCGTTTTGTCCTTGTCACCCTCTTTTCTTGCTTAGCTTCTACATTAGAGGCGACACTATTTTCCTCTAATCACATTTGACGATAGACACAACCCTCTTCGATTCGATCCAACAATACCTACGAATCCAATCCCAAAACCCTCCTCACTGCTTCTCTCTCTTCCAATGGCTACTCTAATGCCACAATAGTTCAAGTCGGACACCGTTTACAACCTCTATTACCACAAGGCTTGGCCAGCAGGCTTGAGAAAAAGAAAAAAGCAAGAGGGAAGAAGATGAACAGTATCCCACCCCTTTTCACGTTTTGCAACCAAACACAATGAGATGGGAATGAACAGTAAGAATTACACCATTTTCCTTTCCTGTTGGTCACCCCAATAACATATGGGGTCCACATGTCATACTTTCCCACCCCATGAACCCTTCTAAACAAACGGGGCCTTAGATTCACAAAAGGAAAGGCCTGAATCAATCCTGAATAAAAAGTAAACTAGCTAGGAAACGGAAATACTAAAGAAATCAAACTCCAAAACAGATCAGGAATTTATAAGATGTATTCCAGTTGGTCTAACAACTAAGCATTAATAAAATAAAAGAAATAAACTGACAACAGAACTAATCATGAAAATAACCACATGACCATATTTGAACCAGAAAATGAACCACAGGGTTGGTATGTAAAATAATGTTCAATGAATTTTATATTTGCAGGGAGGCATTTATTTCCTTGTTAATTCGTGAGCAGATCGATCGATCTAAGATATAGTATTGAACTGGGATTGTTTGCATAAATTAAAGGTATGTTCCAGCTTAATTTCCACTTCTCATTCTCTTATATAGTTCTACTAGACGTTCCACAGTATGCAGGTTTTGGTTCAGTAATCAATAGGTTATTGCCATTGTGGCTGCCTCTGTATGGAGCTGTCAGTGGTTTGTTAGTTTCGTGTCATTCTGTTGGCCATCTTATGTTAATGTTGTTAGATACTTCCATATTTTAGGTTCAATTCTCTATAGTTTACTAAGAAACTTAGGGCTCTTTTGAATCTGTAAAAATATTCTCTCACTCTGTTTTATATCAAGAATCAAGATACCCTTTGGTTTTATAAAAGAATGTATTCTTACTGTTTCCAAATTACAGGGATCCCAAATCCCTTTTCATTCTTTCTTCAGGATTTTTGTTAATCCATCTCGTATATGCACTGGGGAAAGGAAAGTGAAAAATAATATTCAATGAAGTTTATATTTGCAGGGAGGCATTTATTTCCTTGTTAATTCGTGAGCAGATCGATCGATCTAAGATATAGTACTAAATTGGGATTGTTTGCATAAATTAAAGGAATGTTCCGGCTTATTTTTCACTTCTCATTCTCTTATATAGTTCTACTAGACGTTCCAGTATGCGATGGGGAAGCTCCCATCAATAGTGATCAGATAACTCGAATATATATATATATATCAAAATCAGATATTATGAATGCCATTTGAGAGTAATGGTAGAAATACATTTTTTTGAAGAATTTCAATTGGTGATTTCACATTTCTCTCTCATAATTTATAACAAAAATTACTTCATATATCCAATGGAGGGTGGAAGGTTTGAAAGCATATATGCACTATTCTCAAGCTGCTTCATATTTATCACAGAAAACAGAAACTATTCATACTTCTATAATGAAATGTTCCTTTTCGGACTTTTTTTTTTTTTTTTTGAGTAAGTAATCTTCAAAATAGTTATAATTTTGTGCTGTTAGTTATGAGAGTTGGTCTATTATCTTCTCTCTTCTTTTCCCTCAATATGGCTCTAACCTCGAAGTTCTGAACTTCCATTTTATTTTAAGGGGAAATCCAGAGATGAATTGTGTTCATGTGGCCTCTGACTCAACCCCCTCTTCCTTCATTTCATGGAAAGAGGGGGGCAATGCCATCACTGTTTATGGAAAAATATATTGGAGGTGGAGGATTCCGTTGTCCCTTGACTATGGGTCCAAAATTTGGATGTACTACAGCATGGTTTCAAAGATTGAAGTATGAGAGGACAAACTCTATCTATGATATACAATGCACATTAGCTTATCCACTATGTTCATTGGTTGTTTTCTCCTTATTTTGGTCAACATTCAATCTAGAACAATCTTGATTAGCATTTTTGAGGACTGATCAGCCACTCTTTTGTTGGTCTTTATATTTTTTTTTTGGCTCCATATCAATGTTGGCCTGAAGAAATTCTTCATCACTTCTTAAACATAAGATATGTCTAAAACAACAATTTTCAATCATGTTACTTTTTTTTTTCTTCTTTTATTGTGACTTTTCAGTTTCCATTTTTGGTGGTTTTCTTCTTATCAGAAATTTTGATTCTTATCTTTAAAGTTTGAACTGTTACATCGCTGTGAGCTCAGATGGTTGTTTCTAGCTCTAGCTGAGTAGGGTTTGTAATTCAATGGAGGAGTTATAAAGGTAATTTGATGATGATTGTTTGAATAACTTTAAGGAGACAAGAATGGTTCTTTTTTAGTGTGTGAGGATTAGAATCCTGATGATTAATTGCTTTTTTGTATATCAAATTTTCAGTGTTGATTGTGTTCAGTCATTAGTGGCAAACTGGCACTGCAATTTCATTAGTCATGGCCGAGTTGATCCTCTCTCTCTCTCTCTCTCTCTCTCTCTCTCTCTCTCTCTCCCACTAAAGTCCCAAGTGCATCCTTTCAACAACATCTTCCATGCTTTTGCTGAGGTGCATTCTTGATTTTACAACAGCAGCAACAATAGCTCCAAATGACCAGGCAGTCTTCAACAGTGGCTGCTGCTGCTCAGATTAATTAATCTGCAGCTACAACAGCAACAGCAGCAACAACTACTCTTGAAGGGACTTCCTCAGCAGCAGTCTTAGTTGCTGTAGCAGTTTCTACAGCAGAAATTGGCTGTGAGATCTCCAGTTAAACCTATCTATGAACCTGGGATGTGTGCGCGGCGTTTAACACACTACATGTATCACCAACAACACAGGCCTGCCGTGAGATCTCATTTGAGTTGAATATTTTTTCACATATTGCATGATTCTTTTATGACTTCTGTCTTTAATGCAGGACAATAATATTGAGTTCTGGAGGAAATTTGTTGCTGAGTACCATGCTCCCAATGCCAAAACTAATCTCTCTCTCTCTCTTAGTTTACGAATAATAGTTTTTTTTTCAATAAAATTATTACTTTATTAAAGTCTTAAACTCTTCAATCTCTCTCAAATTATCACACCACATTCTAGCAAAAAAATAAATAAATAAATCCCACCCATTATGTTAAAAAAAAAAGTTCTTATTTTGGAGACCTTACCTCCTAATTCAAAACCCTATTTTTGAGGAATCTATTGCCCATGAATCCCGCCTTAAAAACTATGCCCACGATAATGCAGTTCATCTACTCTCACATTAGTTTCTAAATAATATAGTTTTCATTATTGAGTAAAAATATACTATCTTTATTAAACTCTCTTTTTTTTTTGGCGCAATGTCTTTATTAAACTCTCACACCCTCCAATCTATCACGCCACATTCTAACAAAAAAACAATCAAATCGCCCAACTCTTCAAAAATAAGATCCTTTACAAAAAATATATATATATATATATATATATTCAACTACGAAGGAAAATTAGCAATTTAATCACTTTTATATTTTTAAGGAAGTTATTGGTGAAGCTCTTGCTATTATTTTTGGAACCACACTTTTATGTCTCTTTCCCTTTTTCTTTCCTTCTTTGTGGGTTTTGTCGATAGAATTCCAATCTATCTCAATAAAAAAAAATTAACTTCTAACGAAATAATAGTAAACTAAAACTTACTAAAAAAAAATCATATTACTATAAATATATAGGTCTCTACCCTATATTACAATTACACTATTTCACAATCTTCATCACTCTTTCTTTTAGTTTAATCGGTTGAAGGAAAAAAAAAACAAGGTTCACAAACAAAGAACTATTCTTTCTACATCAAAATGGATTCAAGAAATGCATGTTTATCAAAGAACTATTATTTCTACTTCAAAATGGATTCAAAAAATGATGGAAGTCGAAAATCAAAAAACAATGTAGTATATACTATGAAAGAAGGAAATGGGGACACAAAAAGAATCATAGATGTCGAAGAAGATGAAGACAAAAAAGGAAAAAAAAAATTAAAATAGAAAAAGATTAAGGGCCCGTTTGGTATCGTTTCTGGAAACCGTTTCGTGTCAAAAACGAAAATTTCAGTTTCTGTGTCAAAACGCAGTTTTTAAACAAAAAATTTGTGTTTCAAAATTTCAGATTTTTATCAAGAATTTTTTTTTTTTTTTTTTTTTTTGTAAAATGGAACGAAACTGGGAAGACTTTTTGGAGTTCCGTCCAATCTCGTTTTTTCAGTTTTTTTTTTCACTTTTTGTTCCAAAAAAACAGAAACGGACCATAAGTGCACCAAACAGAAGATTCCGTTTTTTCGTTCCAATAGAACGAAAAAACTCCAGAAACGTTTTTTTAGAACGATACCAAACGGAGCCTAAGCAATACCATTTTATCTTTATCCCAAAACAATTATTATTTTTTATAGAAAAATTCATGGGCTTTCTTAAAGAATTTTAAATTTCAAAGGTTGTGTTACAAATGTAGGAGACTTACATACTCTATTTTAAATAATCTCTCTTTATCTCTATAAATTTAAGTGGACAATCTTCTCTCTCTCTCTTTCTCAATATAAGACAACACATGAAACTTTGATTTAATATTAGTCATTTCTGCTCCCACGTGCATTTGCACGTGTTTTTCTTACTAGTATTAGATATGTGGATTGTAACATATCTACCAGCCCTTCCAAAAACACAATTAAAATAAAAAATACAGTTTAATAAAATATAAATTAGCATTAATCCCTCATAATTGGTCCATTACACTTAAAAAAAAAAAAAAAAAACAACCCATTGCTCGAGGCTCCCGCTACTGCAGGATCTAGTCCATTACACTAATAAATCCAAAAAAAACTAAGCCCATCGCCCATATAACCCATTGGACACTCAAAATTAAGCTTATTGGTCCATTCTTGGTCAAATCTGAACTTATTGTTAGCCTGGTTTTAATGTAAATCCCCATCATAGGCTACACTATTGCAGGAGGGAGATCCAGCCAAGCAGACATCGGCCCAGCCTTAAGGTTGATCTGATCTCCATCTATTAAAGACCCATCGGCCAGCAAGATGGGCCCATCGATCCACTTAAGTTAAGTCAGCCACTTAAGTGTTAATTTAATTTAGTCATTAGTTAATAAAGGCCCATTGGGCCCATCAATTTATAATTCAATAAGGCCCATTAGAAACCATCGATTTACTTGTAATAAAGCCCATAAGTGGCTATTAGTTAGTAAACACTTAGTTACCTAATTTGTATAGGTTTCTAATGTTAGTCCTAGTAGGAGTACAACTCCTAGTTCTAGTGTGACTGCTATTAGTGTAGTTTCTGCCCTCTATTTAAATAGGAGTTATTATACTCAGAATTTCAGAATTGAATAAACAAAGATTACAGTCAATTGCTTCTAAACAGCCGAGATAGCTGCGGGTGAGATACCCGGGCCGAGATAGCAACTCCCACCCACATTCCTTTGTCTGTCTTTTAATTTACTGCTATTAATTTCTGTTTATCTACTGCTGCTGTGAGGATCCAGAGAAAGAGTTTCAGATCTGTTTAAGCTTTCAAAACCAGGATTGACCAGCCAAGAATCTCCCATTCTTGAAGACAGTCGATCTCTCTCATCTCCCTATTCTGTGACCTGTTCAACCAGCCCTTTTAAGGGTGTGATCTAGGCTACCTAAGGATCAATTGATCCTCATCTGAAGGCCAGTCCAAAGCCCAGTTGTGGTTCTTAAAGAATTCTCTCTAATTCTCTCTCCTAGGTCTGAAATCAAGAAAGTGAACAACTTTTACCCCAGCCAGCATAATCCCTACAACTTTGGGGTTTTTCTTCTTCACAGCAAGGCCTACATTCGACCTTAATTTGAGCTTCATCAGAGCCCTACAGAGTCAGCCGCAGGTACCCTCACATGCCCCTGCTGTTCTGTTCTTGATTCTTTGGGGATTATTTCTGGCCCTAGTTCCCTTGTTTCCCTGTTGTTACTTCTGATCTTTGTCAAGCTAATTCAAAGTCCTATCTGATATGGGTTTGGGGCTGTAATATATTAGGGCTAGTTAATTTGTAATCTACTTCTACATTAGGTTTGTTGTTTGCCTTCATCTTCTTCCAAACAACATCATATAGCAAAAAAAAAAAAATTCCTTCAATTCATATAGTGTTATTAAGGATTGTTAGACTGGTAATCAAATTGTAAACTATAGGCATAAGCAATGTTCTACCTAAATGATCATGACTCCTCATTGTCATAGAGTGGTTAACTGGTCAACAAATTAGCCGGTTTGAACAAGGAGAAGCACTATTTCCAACTTAGTCCATTAAATTAAAAGAGGAGTAGAGGACCTATTGGAATTTTAATTGTTTTTAGCTCTTTTATCAATAATTTACACTCTTTCCAACAAAACAGATTGCAACATATATTGTCTTCCTTTTTTCTTTTCTTTTTTTTTTTTTGGGTTGTGTTAATCCATACATATGTTTCCAAAAGCAAACTCCTGCAAATAGCGATTTCATTAACATGAATCGATATTTAATCTTTGGTCTCCAATTGCTTCCGTGTAAAATCCTTGTATGACGGAAATTATCAGTAAAATCAGAATTTAGAGTGTTCATTTCAATGTGAGTTTAAAAAAAGAGCATGTGCAAGTTTCAATGGGATCCATGCTTTTATGCTATTCGAGACTAAATATTTTCACTCCAAATCTAATGTAGGGTAGGCTCACCCTAAGGCAAATCCACCCCAAAATAACAAACAAGCTCCACTCCAACCTTAGAAGATAGTTTCAGATCTAAGAATCAAAATATCAACCAACACTGTAAATCTGGACTGAGTTGAAGACAGGCAAATAACTTGCACAATAATGGTCTAATGGACCAGCAAGCCAGGTCAAATGATGATTGGTATGAGGCCAACAAAGCCTCCAAAGGTGACCAACAATAGACTGGTATTGATGCAGTAACACAGCAGCAGGACTGCACCCAGAAGTTAGGGTTTCCTAGGCAGGAAGGAGGAACTCTGCGGTTGGCTACAGGCTGATCATGTGGAGCTGATGTGCTGGTCGAAGGTCCTCCTATAGGTACTTAATAAGCCCTCCAAAGGATGCTCGATTCTGTCCACAGATGAGGGAGATCTGATGGTTCTTAATCTGGGGCCTAGATTAGGAAACTTAGAGAGAAGAAATTGTTGGAGCTGCTGCAGGCCTTCAAAGGCCAATTTCCCTTGGTTGAGTGGTCCTCTAGGGTCCCTTGATCACCTCCTAAATGTATTACAGCAACGGGTCTGTGGCTGGGAGATCTGGGACAGGAACCAGAAAAGGAAACTGGAGGGAAGGACTGAATCGATCCTTGGTTCTGGGCAATACTCCAATCTGATCTGTGTATACTCTTCAAGTCTTTAGCACAGTTGCAATGGCCTCTCAATCTCTCACAAACAAAGTAAAGAAAAGATCAGAAAAGAGAATTGATGGGGGGTTGAGAAGGGGGAAGAAGAGTTAGTGAACAAGCATCTCACCCCTCAGGTTTTGGGTGATTTCTCAGCCATGAGTAAACACTCAATTTTTATAAAATTCAATCTCCTTTTTTCATTATGATCAGTGGGCTTTAATTTGCCTTACATAACTTGGACATAAAGCAAAAACAGAAAAGAAACTAATGGACTGAAATAGGACTTTCTAATTTGTGTCTAACTTGCTGACTAAGCTCAGCAAAAATTAGAAACTAACAATTGAACAATAAAAAGGAAATTATCCTAGTTACAAATAGGAAAGTAATTGACAAACAAAATAAGAAACTAGGAACTAACAAAATAGAAACTGTTCTTATTGTAGAAGTAAGTTGTAGTAGATATACTTCATGAGGTTACTTTCCACCAACTAAAGGACAGTTGTATGAATCTTGAAAGATCTTTTGGTAACCAAAAAACTTGCAGGAGTTACTGTTCACATGAACAGTAACTCAGTGAACAGTGTTTTCTGGTTTTGGGACTGCATAGAGATTGAGTTGGTGGAGCTGTTGAGCTGGCTAGAAGGACCCAAAAAGGAAACCAAATCTATATCCAAATCTGGGCTGAAATCTGCGGATCGATGGGGGTTGGAATGGACTGGCTGAACCAAGGTTGGGCTTGGTTTCATGGGGCTAACAGCTCCTTCCTTGTGCAAGTTTGATCTACATCAAAATCAAGTGTAGGACATTTCTACATGCATTTTTTTTATTAACTCTACATAAAAACAAGGAGATTTGTTGGTCGACTATTCCTATCTGCAACCATGGTTTGAGAACTCGGGCGAAACATACGAAATTTTGCATGTATCGACCCAGGTCGAAACGAAACCTTAGGGAATTTTAAAAAATCACCTATTTCGACCTGGTTTTGACAAGTTTCGAAACATGAAAAATTTCGACCTTCTCTTGTGCATTTCTTCTCCCAAGTGTGGGAAACTTGGGGAAATAATGGAGATTTTCATCTGTTGGCACTTATTTATGCAAAATATCATTTAAGTAATACCCCCTATTTGAATCTAATAAAAATAGTTTAAAAATCAAATTCCTAAAGGATAAAAAGTCAACCCCCCAGTCCAAGAACAAAAGCTAGATTTTGGTTATAGGGGTGATATTCAACTTTTAAATGCTAGGGTTTTTCTCAATTATGAAAATTTTATAAATCCTATAATGTTAAAACATTACTAAAAACCAAAAGTCCGGTAAAATAATCTTTTGTTTTGATATCCCTAATATTATTTTCATTTAAACGATTTTAACAGCATTCACGCACTTTAAAATAAGTTTGACCGGAGCATAACTATGTCATTACAACTCAGATTTAAGTAATCTTAGACTTGTTGGAAAGCTAGTTTTATGTTATACCTAATACAAAAAGTCTCATGTAAAAATAAAAATCATTTGACCAGTCAAACTTATTATAAAACAAGAGCATTTCTCTAAATGTTGATTCTTTATAACTTAATGTGACTTAATGTTGATTTTTTATGATTTGATGTGGCTAAATGTTGATTTTAATGACTTGACGTGGCTTAATGTTGATTTTTTATGATATAAGATATATATAGCTTACTAAATAATGTTAGAAAAGATAACATGCATGCCTTGATGGTAGTAAGTCACTACTTGGATGGAACCGCCTAGACACTCTACTTGGAATTGAGTCACTACTTTCGAGTGTTGAGTAATTAAGTCACTATTGTTCAGTGTTGATAGATAACGGTTGATGATGTAATATTTTTATCTATTTTGGATCATTTGGATTATATCTTATGTTTTGATGTAGATTGTAGACTATATATATAGTCATTATGTAGTAAAGTTTCAGGATTTAAGCCAACAAGTCAGCGTAATGATTATCGAACCTTTGGTTCACCACACAAGTAAGACTTTATGTGTTTTTTTTATGAAATTAATGATGTAAATGTGTTAGAAATGTTTAAAATAGGTTGTACACAAAAAATCAGACAAAAAAAACACTGTTTAGGGGTCGAACCTAAATTTCCACCATACCGAGAAAAATCCCAGGTATCCTCGAAATTTCCCAAGTTTCCACCGAAATTTCGGTCTCCCAGAGGTCGAAACCCGATACTGTGAACCTTGTCTGCAACTATCACACTGTCAGCCACATATTCCTCTGAATCTGCTCAGGCTGACCAGATATCATCTTTCCAGTACATTTTCCTATCCCTCTAAATGCTTCTCTTAAAGACATCATGACGTAGATCGAGCTTGCAAAAGAAGGGGGCTGTTAGTTCCATCAAACCAGACCAACCAGCCCCAACGTTGGCCCATCAAGCCAACCCAAAACCAGAATTTACTGTTCATTTGAACAGTAATTTGGCCTCTTTTTGTTTTCTTTTTTGTGTTAACAAGTAAACAAGTCAGATTTAGTCTTCTAGAATAGCCCTTTATTGTCTTACAGTTTCTTAGTACAAGTCAGTAGTTAGGTACTAAAAGTCATTAGTTTCTATTTTATGTTAGTTACCTTTTTTTAGTTTGTTTCTAAATTGTAAGGTTGTGCCTAGCCTAATTAAAGAGACATTCCCAATCAATTTGAGGAGATTGAATGAAGCTTATTTTGAGATGGCTAATGCTATTTTGCAGTGGGATGTAGTTGGGTGAGATGCCCTAGGTGAGATGCCTAAATCTGAGCGGTGAGAAGCCCAAACCTATCCCTTCTTCTTTCCCCTTCTCAACCCTCCATCAATTTCTCTTTTCTTCTTTCTTATTTTCTGTTTTAGACTTTGCAGGAGAGTGTTTCAAGCTTATTTGAAGACCTGAAGTTCAACCTATAGATCAGTTCAAGTACAGCCAAGGAGATCAGAATCGATTCCAGCCATTGTTAGGATTTTGAAAACTTGGATCGAAGTCCAGATCTCCCAAACCAGCCAGCAGCTCAAGCTCATCCTTTGAAGGATACCTAGACAAGTTACAAGGGATCTTCATTCCAATTTTGAGGATCATTCGATGCCAGGAACCCTAGTTTATGAAGAGTGGTCAAAAGTTTTCTAATTTATGTCAACAGCATAACTCCTAATTCAATCATTAGAATTGTATCATCTTTTAAGGGTTTTTCTCAGCACCACAAGAGGAGCATTCGATCAAAATTTGAGCTCTATCAAAGACTCCTACAAACAACTGCAGGCTTTTGGTTCTCAATCTGATTTCAGACTTGAATTTGTGGGATCCTAACTAGGGTTGGTAGTTCCTACCTAGCGTTATATCACATCATCATCACCTGTGAGTCTGATGGAGGGCAGAATAGAAAAGCTATAAATGGTTCAACAACTCGTCCAACTTCCTAGGTGCAATGTGTTAGAAGAAGAAAAGGGCGATAGGAGATGCTAATTTCCTAAAACCTAAGCCTTGGAGTCCCAAAATAGAGCATTTGTAGGTCTTTTGAGACTTAAGAAATGGTTTGAGTGAGAGAGAAAACACAATTGCTGATGCAGTTTAGAATAACAAGGACGGCAACAAACTAGACTATCGGTAGGGTTAGATTGGACCAAGAATGGACCGATAGGCTTATTTTGAGTGTCCAATGGGTGATATGGGCCATTGGCTTAGTATTTTTGGGTATACTATTCTCATGGACAAATTCTATAAGCACAAATATGAGGGATTTGAGTCCTATACGGGATTGGTGTTAGTTTCAATTTTTTAATAAGTTAATTCTTTATTTTCGTAGTGTTGCTAGAAGAGTTGGATAAATATGTTACAATCTAGTTACAATTTCTATTATGTTTCTATTTTATGGTAAACTTAGGTTGTAAGGGATTCCTCCTTCCCTACATGGGAATTCCCTATTTTGCTTATCTCATTGAAGTTACAAATAAAGAGTACGGGATCATACTTCCCCAATGATTTAGACAAAAGAAAAGACAATGGCCATGTGTTATTTTCCTTATGAGATGCAATTTGCAAGGTGATAGGCTTTGTTTGGTCATTGAGATACTGATCCAGACTTGAAAGAGAGGTTCAAGTCATATCCCCTTCCTCCAATCATCTTTTCTTCCATTTCAATTTTTTTCCTATGATCCAAGTACATAGTGTGACTGTTCCATTTGATTTGGCTATTAAAATACTGTTGAAGAGGTGTTATTGTTGTGTTACATATCCCTATTACACCTGAAGTTTTTGTTGACCAAGCATACTTGCAGTTCTTTGTTTTAGTTCTTATTCGGCTGCAATTTTAAGGCGGTGATATTTCAACATCTAGATGTGGGATCGCTACGAGATTTTATAGTTTCTAAGAGGAATTCTTCTAATGCTTTCGAACCTAGGCACCGTTTGACAATGTTCTTTTTTCCGTTTCTACGTTTTCTTGTTCCCAGAAACGAAGAAACAATCTAAAAAGCATTTGATAAAGTTGTTCCGTTTCACCCGCTTCCAGAAACATAAATCAAAATTTATGTCTATTTACAATTCTAGAAACAACTTTGACGAAACAAGTCCGACTTGCTTCGTCGTTTCTAGAAACGAATTTGTGAGAAAAAAAAAAAGGTTGTTGTGCCCGATAAATCTCTCAACTATTAAACCTAAAAAGAGGCAACTGAACTCTCTCTCCCTTTTGGGCATCTGATGATACTATTGGGTTTTTTAGTAGCATTATGTCTACAAAAAAACGTTTCGAGAAACAAGTTTATCAAACACAAAAAAATCTATTTTTGTTTCTAGAAACGTGAAAATCCGTTTCTGTTGTTTCTAGACAGAGAAACATCAGAAACGTTATCAAACGGTGCCCTAATTGTAACCTGATCTAACCTACGGTTAGAGAGATACAAGTACGAATTCTGTGTTCTTGTTGAACTGAAGAATCTAGCGATCGGATTAATTTAACTTCTATATATTATGCTCCAAATACGAGGCAAGAAAAATAGAGAATGAAATGCAAAAATAGGGGAAGTCGCCTTTTTTTGGGTTAAGGGCTGCTCGCCCTACCGAAGTACCAAAGGATTTCGGGGCTTACACCCATAGTCTTTCAATATCGCCCTTAGAATCTAAGCCCTAACGATTAGGGTTAAAAAACCTCATGTGACTGCATAATCATTGGGAGTAGGAACTAAAATCAGCACCTGAGATTTAATTAAATAGAGAAAAGACAAGTCTGATGTGGCCAAAATTTTGGCCGAGTGGGCTAATATGAAAGGAGGATAAACCCTTAAATTTTAACAGCAACTAGATTGTAGAATAGCAAGAGAAACCAAAATATAACTGAGTGAATGGATTTTGTAACTAAGGAACCAACATTGAAAGTTAATATAGAAAATAAAAACTACCAAAACAGAATTAGAAACTAGAGAAAAGTACTAAATAACTCCCAGATACAACAAGTAGTGAGTAACAACTGATAGGAACCTTCCCATTGTAGAGAGAGAAGTTCCTTTTTACATAAGCAACAACAGAAATAAAAAGTTTCTCATCTGAAAAGAAACTAATCCCTACTTCTGTCTAGACCACGAAGTCCCTCCTATTTGGGCTTAAAGAATTGGTTCATTACATTACTAAATCCAAATATACCATGCTCATGGCCCATATAACCCATTGGGCACTCAAAATTAAGCCTTTGGTCCAATATGACTCCAACCGATATACTGGTTTGCTATTGGCCTTATTGTTCTTCTAAACTGCATCACTATACTTGCAGGAATTTGGAAGACTTCCATTCTATCTTCTGTCACTAAATAATCATGCACATTCACATCTCACAACCCCATACCCTCTATAGGACATTAGGACTAGCCAACCAACCCTGAGCATAGTACCTTGCTTCATTGACCAGTTTTTGTAGCTTGCCAGCATCAAAAAGTAAGAAGGAAACAATTTTCCCACGGCCTGGTAGAAGCATCTCTTATTCAGATGACCAAAGAGGTGCAAGTTCACTTGTATCCTTTTTCCTACCGTTTAATTTACTCGTCTACAAGTAATTAAAATGAAGATAAAAATCCTCCGTAGAGAAATAGTACATAAGCCCTTTAAAAAATATATAGAAACCCTCTTTGTAAACTACCCAAAAATCACCCTAGAAACCCAATATATAAAAGATGACAAGCTCTTTGATCTTCATGCCCGGCCACCAACTATGCCGGTTCACCATGTTATTGAATCCCCCACTATAACTTGCATTGTAGGCCTAGTTGTTGGTGTATGATGTCTTGTATTCCGTCGCAGTTTAATCCAGGGAGTACTAGTGCAGCACCTAGACAGGCAGGACGGCGGTTCTGCTAGCCGGTTAGCGGGCCGTGGGGGTTGCAAGGGGGGCAGGAGGCCCCCCCTGCATAGCAGGGGGTGTAGGGGGCGCAGCCCCGTTCGAATTTTTTATTTGAGGGCAATTGTAGTTTAATCCAGATTAGGGTTTTTTTTTTCGCTATAAATTTGTAGCGAGGGTTTCTTTCTCTGTAATGCAAGCAATACTGAGAAGTGTGAGGACGAACGCTGCAACCCTATTCTCCATTGATAGTGAAGCAGGATCTCATCTCACCGGAGACGTAGGGAACCTTGCCGAACCTCGTAAAATCCATATGCATTGTTTGTTTTATTTTTCCATTATCTTCTGCATCGTTTTAGGGTTGCGTTTCTACACTAGTATGCTGGCACAACTTCCATACAGTATCAGACACCCCATCCCTATTATGTGGGCTTAGGGTCTATTCCTTTATTCACTTCTTTTAATATTCTTCCCCTGTTAATAAAATTTTGTCTTATGCCAATGAAAAACCAACACACACACACACACACAGAAGAGTGGGTGGGGATAGAGAGATTTAGACTGCACCCACAAATTCACGTTATTATAAATTACTTGAAGTAAGACCGACCTCTCGTGAAGGGGGGTAACCGGAGGACCTTTGTTGGCAGTAATCTCGGCGTCACTAACAACTCCTACGACCAATTCGTCGCCTAGGGCGCGCGCTTGCCGCAGGGCATTGCAATGGCCGTAGTGCATCATGTCGAAGCAACCATCCATGTAAACGCGGATCGCTTTCTTCTTCCTCCTCCTGAATCCAGGATGGGGCAAAGGAAACCTCAAGTAGAAGCCCAAAACGGATGCCCCAAGAACGAGTCCGCCCACCAAGCAGGTAGCCACAAATCTGGAGATGTAGACATTTTCTTGACGGCCAACATCAAAACCCATTTTCTCAATGCAATACCCAACCAGAAAATATGAACCAAAATAACCAAAAGAGTACTAATAACAATAACCCATATTTCCAGGTGGTCTTTTTTCTTTCCCTCCCACCCAACCTATTAGTCTTTCCTAGGGTTTAATTCGCTGGTGTAAGGCAGAGTTGGTCGCGAATGGGAAATGGCGATTATACGATGACAAATACGAAAGGCAACATAAAGGGATCAGAAAAGGAGAAGATGCATCGAGAATAAAGGGGCAGCGACTGCTAGTGGTTCAGATTTCAGGGACTTCAGACGACAAAAGAGTAAAATACACCATAGAGTGTGAACGGAAGTGCGTGGCACACAGGCACATGACAAACGGTTGCACTAGATAAATTGGAAAAATCCTAAAATCAAAGTCCTACACATAATGTCTAAGTAGGGTAAAATGACTTCCCCGTCTCATGAAAAATATAAATTTCACTGTTGTTTATGTTTTACCATGTGTTCATAATAGTCTCTGTGATGCAGAACCATGTTATAGGAGGTCCCTAGAAGACAATGTGACTCCTACACCACCCCAACGGCTAATGTAAACACTATTAGAACTGTGGAACCATCAGTATGGGTGGGACTTCTTCTATTAGAAGAAGGAAAAAAAAAAAACCATGGGTGGATTTCTGCCTTTCATTTTGCACTTCATTGTGTCTCTGTATAGCGTCACACTGCCTTTTAGACTCTTTTTCTTTATAATGAAAGAAGACTGAATTTTCCTACAGCCGTGGTTAAAGATGTATCCATTCAACCACTTTTTTAGTAGCTGTCAGATTACCGTCATTAAATCCAGGCCACTAAAATTAAGTACATATAACTATATTAATACTAATAGGAAAAAGAATAAAATAAATAAATATATATATAGAGAGAGAGAGGTGGTATACATATGGATACTCCCTAAAAAAATATTCCAAAAATAAATGAATAATACAATGATCAAAATTTTACAATAAACGAGACTCGTAGGGAAAGGAGATAACAAGGTGGTGGAGGAGAGAAAGAGATATAACTGAGGGGTGACGAGATTCATAGGAAAGGGAAACACGGAGGAGAAAGAATACAAAGAAAAATACACAAATTTGCAATAAACGCTGGTAGATGTTAGGAGGTGTTTTGCAAAACCCATGAGTTTCGCACAAGCACAGACGAGAGCGCTTGTCCGGTTAGTCCTCCGCGCCAAGTTAGGGTCGGCCGAGTTTAGAGGGTAATGGTGAGGTCGAGCTTACCTCTTTCCTTCCTCTTGGCCTCCTTATATGCTTCTTCGGCTAGGGTTTCCTTTGGTCCACTTGTGGGAATATTCCCCTCATGCAACGACGTGAGCGTGATAGAGTCTTGTACCCTACGGCGACACGTGTCCGGTGGGCGCGTGTCCTCACCCTCGAGCCGATGATTGGCTATATCAGGCCCCTACTCCCTGAGTCTCTTCCTGGAGTAACCAAATTTGTAATTGTAATTTTTCCCTTTTCCGCCTTGGCCTTATTCCTTGGCTTTAGTTCGCTTAACGAGCTTGTCGATGTGAAGACCTGGCGGCTCGCTTGTTCGAGCACCGAGAGCAAGGACCTTGTCGTTGTCGCCTTAGCTGACACCGTCGGCGGACCTTGGTCGATTCGCTCGCTTGTCGAGACACCGACCGAGGCAAGGACCTTGGTCATTCGACTCGCCTTAGCGAGCACTCGAGCAAGGACCTTTCGATTGGCCGCCATCTGAACCGCCGAGCAAGGACCTTAGGTCGTTCGCTCGACCTTTCGAGACCCGACCGATGTAAGCACCTTGTCGATTCGCTCGGCTTAGCTTGAGCCGGAGCAAGGACTTGGTCAATCTCGCCTTGTCAGACCCGAGAGTAATGACCTTGCGTCTCGACCTTGCAGCCGGGTAGACCGGTGATCGTTCCTTTGACCCCGACCAAAGTGAGGACCTTGGTCAGTCCGTTTGGTTTGGCAACTCAACGTGAGGACCTGTCAATCCGTCGGTTTGCCAAACTCCGACGAGGGGACCGTCGTCCGTTGCTTTGAACTCCCAACCGAGTAAGACCTTCGTCGTCCGTTCGGCTTTGGTCGAACTCCCCATTCGAGCAAGGACCTTCGATCGTTGGCTCGCCTTAGCTTCGAGCACTGAGTCGAAGTAAGGACCTTAGGTCGTTGCTCGGCCTTGTCCGAGACCCCGACCGAGTAATGACCTTCGATCGGTTAGCTCGGCCTTAGCTTGAGCCCCGCGAGGTAAGGACCTTCGATTGGATCGTTCACTTTGCCGACCCCGACCAAGGTGAGGACCTTGGTCAGTCCGTTGGGTTTTTGGCCGAACCCCCAAACCCGAGTGAGGACCTTCGGTCAAGTCCGTTCGACTTTGGCCGAACTCCCGACCGAGAGGGGGACCTTCGGTCAGGTCCATTCGACTTTGGCCGAACTCCCAACCGAGGTAAAGACCTTCAGTCAGGTCTGTTCGGCTTTGGCCAAACTCCCTATCCGAGGCAAGGACCTTCGGTCAGTTCGGCTCGGCCTTAGCCTGAGCACCGTCCGAGGTAAGGACCTTAGGTCAGTTCGGCTCGGCCTTGTCCGAGACCCCGATCGAGGTAAGCACCTTTGGTCGGGTCCGTTCAGCTTTGGCCGACCCCCGACCAAGGTGAGGACCTTCGGTCAGGTCAGTTCGGCTTTGGCCGAACTCCCAACCGAGGTGAGGACCTTCGGTCAAGTCCGTTCGGCTTTGGCCGACCCCCGACCAAGGTGAGGACCTTCGGTCAGGTCCGTTCGGCTTTGGCCGAACTCCCAACCGAGGTAAGCACCTTCGGTTAGGTCTGTTCGGCTTTGGTCGAACTCCCTATCCGAGGCAAGGACCTTCGGTCAGTTCGGCTCAGCCTTAGCCTGAGCACCGTCCGAGGCAAGGACCTTCGGTCAGTTCGGCTCGGCCTTGTCCGAGACACCGACCGAGGTAAGCACCTTCGGTCAGTTCGGCTCGGCCTTAGCTTGAGCCCCGACCAGCAAGGACCTTGGTCGATTGCCGCCTTAGCTCGAGCACCGTCCGAGGTAAGGACCTTCGGTCAGTTCGGCTCGGCCTTGTCCGAGACACTGACCGAGGTAAGCACCTTCGGTCAGCTCGGCTCGGCCTTTAGCTTGAGCCCCCGACCGAGGCAAGGACCTTCGGTCAAGTCCGTTCGGCTTTGGTCGAACTCCCAACCGAGGTAAGGACCTTCGGTCAGGTCCGTTCGGCTTTGGCCAAACTCCCAACCGAGAGGAGGACCTTCGTCTGTATTCATTTGGCAGAGTTAAGGTCACCAAACAGGAGAGTTCTTCTCAATTGCCGTAAACCAGCTTTCATATTTTCCATGAATAAGATCCTCCAGAGTTTAGGATGAGGAATTACAACTTAAAAGTGCGTAAGAGCAAAAATTGCAAAATGCGAGTGTGCTTGCTACTCTTGTACGAGGCTTGGTTCTGCTCCATCGGCTTGAAGGGTTTCTTCCATCTGGATGTACTTATCGCACCGAGCTCTCAACTCGGCCAGGTTCCTCGGTGTATGCTTCGCCAAAGACCTTTTCAGCTCCTTATCCTTGACGCCTCCCAGCAGGGCTGTGAACTCCTCTTTCGGGTCCAGACCTCTGATCGTGACCTTCTCTTGTTGGAGCGCTTCATGTAGTTTGCATGATTCTCCTTCATGTTGCTTGATGTTGGTCAAGTTCAACATGGTCTTCTGAAGGGGTTGGCTACTGGAGAATCCCTTCACGAAGAAGTAGCCTAGATCGCTAAAGCTGTGGATCGACTTCGTCGTCAGATGGTTGTACCATAGCCTTGCCGCTCCTCTGAATGTTAATGGTAAGGCGCGACACATAATATTTTATGAGACTCGATGGAACTGCATGGCGACCTTGAAGCCTTCCAGATGATCGACGGGGTCCCCAGACCCATCATAAGTGTCATACTTGGGTAGGCGAAAGCCGATCGGGAGCGGATCCCTCATGACCTCATCAGCTAGAGCCGTGTCATTAGTGAGGTATGGCTCGCGGGTTCCCGTCTGATTTTCTACCACCTTCTTGATCTCGTCTTTCAGTTCTAGGATCATCCGCCTCAACCCCGAGTCCTCGTGCCTCTCATTGTCTCCTCGGCGTCGATCCCCATCTGGATCTCTGGCGGCACGCTGCGTCCTACCTCGGGGTGAGGGACTTTCCCTCACTGCTCGGTTTCGAAGGTTATGACCAGATCTTATAGATCCTGTACTGCTCCGGTCCTCGTCTCGAGCCCTCTCAGGCTGGATGTGGGGGCCTGGCGGTGCTCCGCCGGTCCTCTGAGAGACAGCTTTGGAGACCTCCTTCATCGTCTCGACCATCCGGTCATACTTATTCTGGAGGGCTTCGAATTGCTCCCTCGTCACGTATTCTTGCGCTTGGAGAGGCGGAGGATCACTACCTTTGCGTCTTGAACATCCGCTGGCCTGGTACCTTATGGATACTTCCGTCGTCATTGCCCTTTCTCGTCCTATCTCCGAGGAGAAAGCCCCCTAAAGGTTCTTCCCCATGTCCATGTTGGACGCCGCTCTCGTCCTCTTGCGGTTGTAGGTTCTCCCCACCATTACCGTCGTTCCCACAGACGGCGCCAATCTGTTGCTGCCAAAAAACCCCGCGAGTTCGTCCTGCACAAGCACAGACGGCGGAGGCCCGGAGCTTTGTCCGGGGTTAGTCCTCCGACGCTCAAGTTAGGGTGCGCCGATTTTCGATAAGGGAGTAATGGTGAGGGTCTGAGAGCTTACCTCTTTCCTTCCTCTTGGCCTCCTTATATGCTTCTTCGGGGCTAGGGTTTCCTCTTGCCTTCTGGGGTCCACCTTGTGGGGAATATTCCCCTCATGCAAACGACGTGACAGAGCGTGATAGAGTCTTCGTACTCCCTACCTGGCGGGCGACACGTGTCCCGGTGGGCGACTCGAGTCCTCACCCTACTGAGCCGTATGATTTGGCTATATCAGGAGGGATCTAAATTTTCAATTTCATTTACCTTTCTCTTCCTTTATAGCAAGTTGAATGTTTGCACATGCAACACATTATCAGTGAATCACGACATCGATGCCAAACAAATCTGAAATTGGGATTTGAACAATAGCGCAATCTTCTATGAATACTGTAAGTATGTGTTACCATGTTCTCTCTCTATCAACCTTCGGTTATTAAAGTGAGTATGTTTTCATTTTCACTCTATATTTGTCCTACAAAGTTATAATGGGCCTCTGGAACAAATTAATGTGCAATGACTACATTAATGGGGAAGGAAAGGTATCTAAATTTGGAAATTTATAGAAATCGCAGATAACTGTTAATAATGTTTAGTACATTATAAATTATTTTAATATCACGATTTCTCTGTCAAAATGAACTGTGTTTTAATTTGAACTGATTGGTGGAAGTTGGAGATTATTAAGCGTGAAAATAGTAATACCCGATGTTTCAATTTAAGCATTATTGAGTTGACATGGTAACAAAATTGGATATATATGAAGGTAAAATTATTCATTCGCCATCTTTTGTATCAGTTTTGGTTTGCATTAATCATAAATTTATTTAAATTTTTTTATAATTTAGGCAACATGACAAAAAGTTTGTGAATAATGAACTCAAGGTAGGAGGTAGTGAATGATGGCCTGTATTATGGGGACATTGATCAATGAGAAAAATATTTTTTAATGATTTTGATTTGATTTTAGGTTGATTGATATACATATTGATGTCATGGTAGCACATATGATTCAACTATACAGAAAATGTTTATTGAGTTTTTTTTTTAAGGGGTAAGAGTTTATTATGATATCGAGTAGAATGACGTTGAAACAGCTGTAGAGGCTAATTTAAGAGAATCGTCCATGGACGAGAACAATGGCATTAATGAATAATTTGCTAATGTAAGTGTTGCGTCAATAGGGTGCCATGAAGAAATTGGAAAAGTATTTTTACGGCCTATTAAATGGATACATTTCAAATAAGAATGTCTTGGAAATACTGCATTATCATTAATATATATGTATATGTATACACACACACAAATGAAAGGTTAGAGTGGCTAAAATTAAAGAAGCTTCAAGAAATATGACAATAGACAAGATATCAAGCGATTTGAACCTTGATGAGGTCTCTCTTTTTTTTCTTTCTTTTTTTCCTATTTCATTCCTTTAATGATAATTGATCCAATTGCATCTATTGTAACTTGTGCATATAGTTATTAAAATACCTTCATGTATAGCAATCCAACATCTAGAGTGTGAAGTCGCCAAAGCATTAATTTTAAGTCCAAATACCGTGACACAAGTAGAAAGTCGAAGACTCAATGACTCAATTTGGAATATGTCTTTTTCACCAAAAAAGAAAGGAAAAATTTTAGAATATGTCTTGAATTTAAATAATATATAGTTTCCTCCTTCTATTGAACAGTTCGAATTTATGTAGTCTGTATGTCATGTTGCAGAATATTGATAAATTGGGGTTGATTCATGGAAGCCCATAAAATACCTTAGACATTGAAATAGATTGGAAGCCATGGAAGTTACGGAATATATTAACTTCAATTCTTTTTAGAGAAACCTCAATCCCCATATGCATAATTTATCATAGTTGATTAATGTATATTATTTTTCTTGTGTATTGAGCTAGCGTTTGGTTTCTTTGTGTGTGCTCGTATACATATGATTTTAGAGAAGACGACGTAGTTAGTACTTATGAGAGAAATTTCCTTGGAATGACGGTCGCTTGAAGACTCTTATCATCTGGCATCACATTGAGATGTCTACTCATTTTAATAGTGAGTGGAGGGGTCGGGCGAGAATATATATATATATATATATATATATATAAAAGCTTGTCAAATAAATACGTCAACAATATACTTCATCATGCAGAAACGATAAATAGGCATTGATAGGAAAAAGACAGGAATATAATGGTCATATCATATCAGAACCTTGGAGCATATACAACACAACAACAGTGTAAAACTAAATTAAGGAACAGAGAAAGTGAATGCAGGTGAGAACAAAGTTCCAATAACATTTGGTAATCTGCTTTTGCTTGCTTGTTTCTCAGTTATCATCATCAATCCACTTCTTCGGACTCCAAACGGTCGACGTACTCATATGCATAATTCGGCAATCATCTCTTTTCTTTTATTGATGTCGTCTTATACCCAAATGCATTATTTATTTATTTTTCCCCTTATATCCAAATGCATGCATCCATTCATCCATTTTTCTTCATTTAAAAAAAAAAAATGGTTACCCATTTTGATTTTCCTTTTATAAAATCACCCAATATGTTTAGTTAGTAAAAACACATTGTTTTGAGTTTGGGTTTGTAAAACTACCCAAAATTGTGTTCACTCCGAAGAGGGTATTTTTCATCCCTACCCTTGGGATTTGGCTTTCCTGTATTTTGGCCCAAGTGCCATGCAACCGGGCATTGCATCCTTCTTTTGCCAAATCCTAAAGTTTCAAGTTCTAAAAACATCTATACAAATGTCATTTCAATTTTTTTAAAAAAACCTTTATAATATTATATTCAGAAAACAACCTTGTTAATATTTAATGTAAGGAAAATAACACTATTCTATTAGATTGGACTGAACAATCCTGATCCTCTTCAATTCTTAATCGTGCAATTCTTGTGCAATTCCTTGGTGCACACAACACCTGTATATTTTCAAATCAAATGATTCTATAAGCTTTTTGGAATTCAAATCTATTTTAATCCCAAACTTCTACAGTTGCTCAAACCTCAAATCTAAAAGCCGTTGTTCGTATATGAGAGAAAGGGCAGTAAGTCATTGGAAATCTATATATACATATATATAGTAAAAATACACGTGCAAAGGCACGTGGGGTAGTCTCCTTCAAGCTTCCTTCTCTCTACTAGTGAGTGTATACATTTTACTATGCTATTATCAATCACCTGGGTACTTTTTTTAGTCACCTCTCACCATCCCAAGAGAGAGAGAGAGAGTAAAAATAGTTGATAATTCTTGTTGTAATATTACTTCATTCTGTTCCGTAGAACTTTTGGTCTAATGAATATTATTTTCATTTTTCACTGTGTGGGAACTAAGGGATCATGTAACTCCAATCCTTTGCTTGGTCACCAGTGTGATTATGCCCAATTTCTTAATTCTACCTGGCAAAATATACGGAAAATAAGAAATGCATTAGTGTCACTGATCAATTGATGCATTCCAGAGGTGTATAGTATACATCATATGAAAATTAATTGCTCAAAAAAATAAAAACTAAGAGAATGAATTCAAAACTACAACTTGGTTGGACCCAAGGAGTAATCCGTATTTTAAGGTATAAGAATACATCTTCCCCTACAACCCCCTTATTTATTATTATTTTTTTTTTAGGGGGGAAGGGGTTGGTTATTGAATTGACACTTGAGCAAGATAAACATTCATTCTGTTGTAGGATCTTTGTCTTGTCGGTCACTAAGGTTTCTATTTTTACTTTTCAAGTAATAAACAGAAAAGGTCCCTCTACGAAACATGTTAGATCAAGAGGATACAATCATCCAAGAATGTGAATAACCAAAATATGCCGCCAAAAAAATTGATTCATCCCAAACATCATCTAGAACCAACGATAGTGGATCTGACTTTATCTCCTCCAAAAGGTAATGAAATTATTTAATTGCATTTTCTTCACTCTAGCCGGACTCTTTAAGTTGGGCGTCCTTGAAACAGTTACAAAGAATATTTAATCATTGAATATACCTATAACAAACAGAGTATAGAAAAGTTGAAATGCTGTTAGTAAGAAATGTTGTTCTTCATTTGTTAGGATAACACCCAAGATGATTCTGTCTGTCATTTTCTGTTAGTGAACAATTATGGAAAGAGAAGTAATTATTAGGTTTCTCTCTCTCCATTAAAAAAAAAAAGACGTGAAACCATTATTTGGGGATTTTATGCTCTCTCTCTCTCCATTCATATTTAATTTTGTAAATCTCTCCATAATTATTTTATAAAGGGGGAGGTTTAAGAAAAAAATCTTCAATAATTAGGAATCAATTCCCTTCATTATTTGGGGATTTTATTATTATGCCATTACAAAAAATAATAATAAAATGTGAAGCACAAAGGTGGGGGAGAAAAAATAGGGAGATTTAAGGAGATAATTATGAAGAGATTTACAAAATTAAATATGAATGGAGAGAGAGAGAGAGATTTAAGGAGGGCAAACGATTTGATTCCTAATTATTATTATTAGGGTAAACATCACTCCCCTTTCCTGAACTATAGTAAAATATCAACTTGAACCCACATTTTTCCGAAAATATCACTCACCTCCCTCCAAGAAAAATATTCTATCTATCGATCCCAATCATTAGAAATCGCTATTAAGTCAGCTGATTTTTTCTCTTAATACCCAAAATACCCTCCTAAACATAAAACACCCAATATACCCTTAACGAAGCAGAGCTCTCCGAGGGTAAATCCAATTCTGATTCCAATTCGGATTCATCGTCATTGGAGAAGTCGACGCCGCAATCAATGAGGGAGAGGTCCTTCTGGACAGGGAAGAAGGTGAGCCAGCGGGAACAGAAAGGACGGATAGAGGTGAGGGTGAAAGGAGAGGTGCTTGCAGGAAGAAGATAAAGAGAGAAGCATTAAAGGTTTGTAATCAAACAGAAACCCAGATACCTGTGTTGTTGGAAAATTTCGGTCAGCGCATGCGAAGCATTAATTTTCACATTAGAAGAAAGTTAACCAAGAAAAAGCGAGGATACCACTAGTTTTGTGGCGAGGCCTCTGAACGATGTTTCTAAAAGTAAGGCGAGGATCATACTCTCCCGCCCATCTGAACTAGGGTTGAGAAAGATTGAATGGTCAGGACCATATAGTGAAAAAAGGAATGCAGATAAAAAATTATAAACGAGATAAGAATTAGGGTTTTCTGCTTCTATTTTTTCCAATTTACCCAATTCGGAAGTTGGAACCGCCATTGTCGATGACGATAGGGCAGCTAGTCGGGAATATCTTGTAATCAGATTGCCGCGATGGTCGTGTGATGTAAGGCATTTTCAGATTCACTCAATGATTGCCGCGATTTGATTGGTTTTCTATGGAGCAAAAGCTCTGATGGAAGTGGGAATTGAAAGCCCATTTTCCGACATCATCTGCATCTGAAATTGAGTTTTATTTCTTCTCTTTTCTCCAAACTCCAAAGAACATGATAATACACAGAAAATGATAAATTGATCCTTTTGTGTACGTTCAACTTCCGATTCTCCAATTCTGCTAAAAAAAAAAAAGAATAACCAAAACCCAAGCTCTAATCCGACAACAAATTAAAAAACCCTCTCACAAAGACAGTCTATGGTATCGGATATGCTTCTTGGTTCTTATGAGATCTCCTTCACCTTGTTTGAATCTCACAAGAAAAAACCTCTCTTGACTTCCAGTGCATTCCTCTTTCCTCTTCCTTCTCAGTGAAAACAGTCGGGTGTTTGCTCTTTCCTCTTCCTTCTCATTGTCGCTCTCTTGAGTTACTTCTGTACCGATCTGCGTCGACGTTAGCTGCCACTTGTTCTTTGACAAAGGTTTTTCACCTCTGTGGAGTTTGTGGTTCCTTCAGCCATACCGGTTGCGGCGGTGCGTTAAGGTTTTTCAGCTGAGATCTTCCTATTCAAAAATTCATTTTATCATTATCGAATTGAATTACATAAATGGGATCTGCGAGTAAGGTGGGAGACTGGACATTTAAGGCCTTCACGGAGGGGCTCGGGGTCGCCACCATGTATCTCACTGCCACCTCTTCCTTCGACGCCATACTCGCCGGAAAAAGGCAAATCGTTATCAGGAAGATGGGTTTTTTTCTTTAAGGGTATATCGGCTGTTTTATGTTTAGGAGTGTATTTTGGGCATTAAGAGAAAAAATCAACCGACGTAACTGTGATTTCTAATAGTTGGGATCGTTAGATAAAATATTTTTCTCAGAGGGAAAGGTGAGTGATATTTTGAAAAGGTGTGGGGTTAAATTGATATTTCATCATAGTTATGGGGAGGGGAGTGATATTTACCCTTATTATTAATTTTTTTAAACCACCCCCTATTGTGTGTTATTATGTCCCATGATTTGATTGCTATTATGTACCATGATTTGATTCCTAGTTATTAGGATTTATTTCCTTTAAAACTTCCCTATTCTCAAATAAATTTTTTTCTCCAACATTTGGGGGTTTCTAGGAATGTAAACATTGAATTTAAATATTTAGTTAATATTTAGAGAAAGAGAGAGAGAAAGATTTAGGGAGGAGTAATAGCAGGAATTACTTCCTCCTTTCTCTTCCACATTTAGAGAGAGAAAGAGAGATACATTTTTTTTTTCATCTTCCATTTTGGGGGTTTTTTTGTTTATTAGAGAGACTTAATGAGGAGTAATAGTAAGAATTACTTCCTCCTTTCTCCTCCATGTTTAGAGAGCGAGAGAGAGATAATTTTTCTTTTCATCTTCCATTTTAAGGGTTTTTTTTTGTCATTTGGATTTTTCGTAATTATAGAAATTTAAATATGGGGAGAGAGAGAGAGGTAATAATTTTTTTTTTTACCTTCCATTTTGAGGGGTTTTTTGGTCATTTGGAATTTTTTTTTGTTGTTGTCAATGAGTTTTTTGTCTTTTTAAAAAAGTATACCAAAGACAACGAGTACTTACTTTTTAATAGTAGTATGATAGTATGATATTTGGGTTTGTTTAGTTGTAACCTAGGTTACAAAAGGGTTGTAACCCACTTCTAGTTATCTAAAATGGCATAATGTGAAAGAGATGATTGGTACAAGAGGATTCAAAAAATAATTTTTGTGTTTATATTTCCAATAAAAACTCAAAAGTTGTTGCACCACTTTTTATGACAAAGTGTTAAAAAAAAAATTCAAAAAAAAAATTAAGAAAGGGTAGAAATGGAATTCTATCCTCAAATAGACCCATCAATACGTTTGGAATCTCAAATCTCAATTCCGTGACTCTCTAAAAGTCCAACATGGGATTGAAAAAAATATATATATACTAACCATTGGGTGATTGTGTCTATTGTTTTGAGTAAGGGTGTCCATTTTCAGTCCGATCGGGTTGGACTAATTAAGAAAAACATGAAATGAACCTTTATCAATTTGAGTTTTTATCAAATCGGTAAAAAATCTAATTGGACCAGATCAAGCAAATGGAAACCGTAAAAAAACTTATAAAAACTTAAAAATTTACTAAAAGAGAACATATTACCTACAAGAGGCCATTAAGTCAACACAATGAAAACCGAACCGATCTGAATTGAAATTGAACTTTGATTTCAGTTTGGCCTAATTCTAGATAAAATCTAGGTCAAACTGATCAAAATCAAAATGGATCGAATCAATCACAAAAACCTTATAATTGGTCATTCCGAAACAACCTGAATAGGGATTGGTATGGTCAATTTTGGATCGAAATTGGTTGATTCAACCAATGATTTTAAACTTGAAATTGAGTATCAAAACAATCTCTATAGTGATTCCAATTCTAAATTGACTGTTCTAGAACTATCAAAGTTGGTTAGTTTACGACCAATTCTAATCCAAATCGGCTAATACCAGAATTTTAACTCAAAATCAAAGAGTAAATTGGTCCCTAATGATTATAGTATGGATCATATCCGAATCAATCACAAAAATGCTAGATTTGTCACTAAATTCTAAAAACCAACAGCCCAATCCCAAAAATCCTAGATATGTCGTTCTATAATGATCGGAATTGGGATTGATCCGAACTGACCAAATCAACTAGGGACTTTAAACTTGGAATTGGAGATCGAACTGATTTATATAGATTTTGATCCAAATCGACTCAAAATCGGACCAAGAAAACCCTAGAATCGCCCTCAAATCTTAAAACCCATGATCTAGTCCTATAAACCATATAATCGATTTTAAACACAAAATCAACGATTGAATCTATAGTTGCCAATACCAATCCAAATCCAAATCCAAATCAAATTGGAATTAACCATAATCAATCCCAAAACCCTTAGAGTCAACCTATGAAATATATCACAATTACAAAATTCCACATGTCATCATTATAGTAGTACCAAACATACAATATTGCCACTTGTCATCTTCCTAGATTTTAACTTTCTTGAAAACACTAGCATGTTTAATACAATTGATTTCTTTGAAGAAAATGTGAGATAAGCCATAATTAATAATTTGTAAAAATTATTTTTATATAATTTAATACCTTATAGGTTATATTTTTCTGACGTCAAAACCGATATAGGATGAATAATAGTTTTTTTAATACATTGAGACATGTTTGTCTATCTTTTCATTTCTAGGGTGCCATCCACATGACAATTGTCATTCGCGTAAACTAACTTTCATATGAACATTTTAATCAAAAGGATCATGGTGGATTCGAACCACCATCCCCTTGGAACATGTTTGAAACATGCTCATGTTCCAAGTGCTCTACCAAATTGAACTAAAGACCCATAAATAGATTTTGGCATTTACAAGTAACCTTAAAAACTTACTTTAGAGGAAATACCTAATTGTTTTCCTGGGTTTACATTCTTGAAAATAACTCGTATGAAAATTAGGATCTATTATCCTTAGTAAGGTGATACTATCAGTAACTATTTACTCAATTGTCTCAACTAAAGACTAAAAAAAGGAAAAAAAGAAAAAGACATGCATATATATATATATATATAGAGAGAGAGAGAGAGAGAGAGAGAAAATTTTGAAGGCTCTTCCTCATTTTACAAATCAAGAAATAGTGATAAACTAGAACCACAAGCACCACCACCAATAGCATATGTGATGGAAGAGCTAAACTGAATGCATCGCCAAAAGCTACAAATAGAGAGAAAATTTTGGGGACTGGGGGCTTGAGAATGCTAAACGAGCGAGGAAGCGATGAGCTGGGGTAGACAATTAGATAAAGGACGGGGAAATACTGAAAACTAAGGAAGAAAAAAGCTCCCCATAAAACCACTATAATCAATTTGGAAATCAAGGAAAATACTGAAATCAGAGAAGAAGAAGAAGGAGAGAGAGAGAGAGAGAGAGAGGGGCGAGTTCAGGACAAATAGAGGGGAGGAAGAGTAATAAACGAAACACAAGGGGGTGGATGTAATAAGGATAAATACAAGGGGAGGTGGATGTAAATTTCCCTTGAAAATATAAATTTTTCATATCTTTTTTTTTTGGGGGGTTTGCTAGTGCTAAGATATGCCTTAGATGTCTATGATTAATGATTCTATTTAGAACTTTATCAATGTCATTAAGACTAGCCTTAGTTGATGGAGGACCGGTAGGGGAAAGGGAAGAAATCCCTGAGAGAACTCAGAGTTGCAGGGGAGGGAGAGGAATGGCCAAAGAAAATGGGGGGTGAAGGAAGCAAGCAACCAAAGGCTACCAAGCCACGCAAGCACACACTCAAACCTCATTTTTGAAGGAACAAGAACTGTTTTTCGCTGCAACCCATGTTCAATGTTTGCTCCTCTCTCTCTCTCTCTCTCTCTCTCTCTCTCTCTCATCTATGTTAGGAAATGAAGATCTTAGTTGTGTTTGGATTGAGGATTTCTTGATGTGGAAATGAATCATTGTCAAGTGTTCATTAAATAGTAGTATTTTTTATTCTTGAAGATATCATCTCAAAATTTTCTTGCATTAGAAAATTTCAAATCTTTTTTTTTTTTGCTAGTGCTATGATTCCTGTTGTTCGACTTTATATTGCTCATTCTAATTAGCTACAATTTATGTTTGTCATTTGTCCCAGGGCTAATCAATTTTGGTTGTTTGCATTTTGTATCAAGTTGGAAAAATCTTAATCCCCATCTAATTGAGAATAGGGCATAACAAATAGATATTGAAGAGGAATTGGTGAGTGCTAAATTTTTTTTTTTGGTAAAGAAAAATGGTGCTCCGTGGTAGTGATCATAGTCCCCAGGACAAGCCCCCGTATGGCAAGCAGTGCTTCCGCAGGACCAATGGGTGATAGTGGGGCATGCCAAGACTCGAACCCACAATCAATGTAATACCCTACTTCTTAAACCCGGTCTGATTACATGGTTGACCCGGTTTAACCATGCAGGACCCGAACCGGAGAGGGTTAAGGCGGGTTCCTTATGGACCATGATGGCAAGGGTGACTTTGAACACCGGCTGGCCAAACAAGTCCGAGTCAGTGCCAGAGGAGACGGGTGTACCTAAGCCGTGTACATGCACATACCATAAGGCCATGTACGGATAAAACAGGTATGTAACCGTATCTTAAAGCGCATACGTATAATATACCTTATGTCGAGAGTCAAATTTCATCAAAATCTCACTTGTTGGCCAATTTTTTACCCTCAGGTGGGCGGTCACAGGTGGGCGCATCCGCCCACCTGAGTGACCCACCCATGAGGTTACAAGATGTCGTAAAAGGTATAAATAGCTATCATTATGTTTTTCCTTTTTTCTCATTTATGACACTAGGGCGTTTGGTGAGAAGAGTAAAGAGGAGAGAGAAAGAAGGGGAAAGAAGGGGAAAAAGGGGAAGGAAGAGGAAGAAGAGATGGATTTCAGCGGCGTCGAGGTTTGATCTTCCCATTCCGATGCCGGAAGAGTGATCTCCAATACGAGATCTACGTTTAGAGGTGAGCAAAGGCTATGTACCTTAAACTTTCACCATACCCAAATGAAACCCTTGATTTGGGTAGAGTTTCTTGAGGTCTCGTGAATCTCCCTTGAGATGATGAATCTAAGGTTTAATAGATGGTTTATGTGTTGATTTTGAAGGATTTGAAGGAGTGTTTCCACGGTTGGAGGAGCATTGGTGATTTGAAGTGATTTTGGGGTCTTTAAAGCGAGTTTTGGGCAAAGAAGGTAAGATGTTTCCTTTTCTTAAATCTAACCTAGATCTAGGTTAGAACCATCTTATGAGACCTTGAATGTGTGGAGAATGGATTTGGAAAAGCCCCATTTGATTCCCCAAAGGTTGGGAAAGTTTGGGGAAAAATGACATTTTCCGCCAAGACCGGTGGGCCAAACCGATGGGCCAAATGGCCCTCCTGAGGGCACCCACCTGAGAGGGCAGGCCCTCGGGGCCAATCGGTGGGCCCAACCGATGGGCCGACCTACCCCGTCAGGGACCGGTGGGTCGATCTGGGTCGAGACGTGGGCTTCCGACCCACCCGAGAGGCTCCCAACACGATTTTTACGTCCGAATGGACCCAAAACGGACGTGCAACCTTCTTTTAGGATTCTAAACATGATTTTGTCACCAAATCTTGTTAGTTTTGACCTAAAGTGGTGAAATGCTAATCTCATTCATTCATGATAGGTTCACCAAATCTTTCGCTTCTCGCACCGGATCTTACCCGTACTAGGCGTGAGTATTTGTACACTACAGTCAAGTGGGGAGAGGACGTTTGGCCTTGTTTCAAGGCTTTTTGGTATTCATTTAATTGTATCTAGACTAGCCATGTCATTATACAAATGCTATGTAGCTTAGCCATCCTCATATTTTATGCCATGTGTGCTGTGTTTATTTATCAATGCCAAATGATTATATGCTTATGTGATGAATGTTGACATCATTGTGCATGATGCATTAATAGACTAGATGCCGTAGTCGGCTTGGAAAAGAGTGCATTGGTGACCCGTGGAATGGGACGCGGTGGCACTATGCAATCGTACTATGTCATATAGGAGCATGCGATTTAGGATTATCATCTTCCTGTGCTACAACCCTTCTTAACAGGGGTTGAGGTGTTGGGTTACCATTTGGGGGGAAGCAGTAGTCACGGTTGTCGTCACTGTGGCGGTTAGACATACGCCCGGCTGGTCATTAGGACAGTCGACAACCTCGATGGTATATTCAAGAGGGCCAATCGTATTGCTTTTAAATTGTTGGAGTCAGCACCTTTATTTTCTGTCAATTACTTTTATGTTGAGAGCCGATAGTCGGCATGCTTTACTTTTTCGAGTACTCACGGTGGGCCTTCTCTGACAGCCTTATGGGTGTATCGCGGGATGGAGTTTGTGGCTCGTACCCGAAGTATACGCGCACTGTGGTTGTAGTAACACTAAACCAAAGACATAGTAATGTTGTTTAGGTGGATGTGATTAAAAATGAATTGCATAGCATATAATGCATATGGTTGTGATTTGTTGTGTGGACTGCTGTGTGGTCTTTCTTTTCACTTACTGAGCTAGTGAGCTCATCCCACGTGTGCACCTCTTTTAGATGATTTTGCAGGTCATCAACCTAAAGAGCACGGGTCGGGCCCCACAGTTGAATTCCCTGAAGATGATTGGTGGGTCCCCGAGGAATTAGAGCACGGCACGGATTGCTCGTCGAGGACGTTCTGGGACCGTAGTTTGATTGACCGATGAGCTTTACTTTTGATACGATGAGCTTTACTTTTGATACCGAAATGAGCTTTACTTTTGATACTGAAATGAGCTTATTTGATACACCTTTGTGTTTTTATGATGATCCCTTTTGTGTACTCGATATGTAAATTGTATTCTTTTGTGTAAATATCATGCCTGCGGGCCCACATGTACTTAATTATGTATTACAATTTGGGTATCAAGTATAATGGGAATATTTATAAGTAAATTAAGTCTTCCGCTGAACTGATGAATACTTTCTTAGTTGTGTGTTTGCTGTGGTTGGATACTGTATTAGATGATCCTGGCAGGTTTGGGTTAACCGGTGTTAACCCGGTCACCGATCCGGTTCTGTGTGAACGGGGTGTGACAACCAATTTGAGTGTTAAAATTCATTTCCATATTTTGTGACAATGGTACATGATTTTGTTGAGTTTGTATTTGGTTACCAGTTGTAGTTTGTATGGTACTGTATTATCTCTTGTATTATTGTAATCGAAAACAAATTGTATTAATATGCGACCAATCAAGGGGGTCCTTAATTTTATCCAACAATTAGCCTGCTAATCATCCATCCATTTGGCTGAAAAGCATGGGCTATGTTTTTCAAAAAATAGAAAAAATAGTTGCACTCTTAAGTAACAATAAAGAAATTGGTGAGCATCCATTCGACTTATACAATGCTTCACAGTCCTGTAGCAATGAGCAATCAATATGCAGACTCTAACTCATGATTAGGACAATTAAAGCATCTTTAGTAGCCTCAAAATTAGAGCATGTGGGGAAAAAGCAATGATCCAAAGGAAAAATGTTGAAAAGATGAGTCTTTTTTCTTTAGAATTTAGTTTGAACAACCTAATTTTCAAGTTAAAATTCTATATTCTCATGGCAAAAACTTAGTTCTTATTTTGTAGTGGAAGAAAGGAAAAACTTGGTTCCTTTTGTAAGAAGTATGTATTCTTATAGGTCATATTGTTCCATAGAGAGTGAATGAAGCCAGAAGATCTACATTTATATTCTTAGATGCCTTTATCTTTCCTGATAATTCCCTGCATTTCAAGCTATTGAACAAGTAGAAAACTAGTGGAAAGCTATCTGATAAATGGAAAACTAATGGCAAGAGAATAAATTTAAGAACTATTGTAGTCTAAGTTGTTTTGAAACATACATAGAATATTTAGTTTGGAATTATAAGAAGAAAATTCTGTTAATTTCTAGAAATCTCCACTGCCTCAGTATCTCCAATTAGACCATGCCAATTACAAGGGCTGAGTATCCTGCATCTTGGGGGACAATGTGCAAGACTGGTAAGAATAAAAGCAATGAATTGAAAGGGTAGGAATCTTCAAAATTCGAAATCTTGGAGGCAAATTCAGTAGACACAAATTCAAAACCCTGAAATGGAAGTTTTAGTAGGACTTTAAAGCTAAAATTTATTCTGTAAACTAATTTTTGATACAGTCTTTTGGAGTCCTGCCATCAAATGGGATTGGTTATGGGTTTCTAAAGCAATGTAATTGTCAGAGAAGAAATGCCAATCATCGAAAATGGTTGGTGCTCAGTGTTGTTCAAATGATCATTCTTCCCTGTTTATCATGGCGTAGAGGAAAAAGGAAAATTTTATGTTAAAAATAAAGGAAGCTACAAAAAAGGAGAAATATTTATGAAGCAACGAGCCGATGAATGATATATCGGGGGAGAAAATGTGGAATCATCTGAAAATGGTCATGGTATTCCCTGACTAATCTATCAAGTTCTAATTTTCTCTAATCTAGTGGCCTTCTCCCCTCTCACCTGTTGAAGTTTGCCGCTGTCTATTTCAAACCTGTTAGTTAAATCGATTTTTGAGATCAATCTTATAATTTTTTTGTTTTTTCTCTCACATTTCTCCATTTATTTCTGTATCTCATCATAGAAGTGTTGTTGTGGTGTTCTTTAAGAGCTATTTGTTTGTGTGCTACATGTGGGTTCCCATTTGGGAAGATGCTTTTTCATCTCAATTGTTTTACTTATTAGACTTTCTTGTTCTTTGGTTTGAGAAAATTCAGGTATGTGGGTAACATTCCATACACAAGTTACTGAACCACTTCTTCTATAGGCGTTCTCAAGTATTTGCTCCCTTTAAGGGTGCAAGCTATTTGGAAAGATGAATTTTTTCATGCAACAAATATTTGCTTGTTAGTGTTGTCTACCTATTCAAATAGTCACCAGGCGGCCATACCATCTACTAAATGGTATGGGAATTCTCATTTGACATGCCTATGTCAGAAACATGGTAAAATGGAGCATGCCAATTGAATCATTAGTGGTCGTATGAAACTATGGAGTAATTTTCAACATTTCATTGACTAAAAATCTGAAACAGAGGAATCTTGCTTATGTTGGAAAAGTAAGATAACCCATGTAATTTCAAGTACTATTTGCTTAGCTCAGCTCTTCCTATACTTAGTTGAGTTGAGAAGTTGGATCTCGTATATGCCTTCTATTGTGTTTGCTGTGTTTTTTAGGATACTGTTTATATACATGAATGCTAAAAAAAATTAATCTTGATAATACTCTTTAGAAGGACATGGAAGTGAACTAAACCAGGGTTATGACATATAAGTGAATTACACCAGGGTTATGTATGAAAAATTTCTATAGTATCAATGCATGGATAACGGTTTAGAATTTGTGAGCAAAATTTTCTCTTTATTTGCACCTTTCGGCGTCGCATTCAATTTAGCTCTTCCATCACATATGCTATTGTGGTGGTGCTTGTGGTTCCATTGTCTATCACTATTTCTTACTTTGCAAAACGAGGAAGAGCCTTCCAAATTTTGTTCTCTCTCTCTCTCTCTCTCTCTCTCTCTCTATATATATATATATATATATATATATATATATATATATATATGTGTGTGTGTGTGTGCATGATTATCTTTTTATTTTTTTAGTCTTTAGCTGAGACAATTGAGTAAACAGTTGCTGATAGTATCACCTTACTAAGGATTATAGATCCTAATTTTCATACGAGTTGTTTTCAAGAATGTAAGCCCAGGAAAACAATTCCCCCCTATAAAAAAAAATTGGCATTAGGTATTTCTTCTAAAGTAAGTTTTTACGGTTACTTGTAAATGCTAAAATCTATTTTTGGGTTTTTAGCTCAATTTGGTAGAGCACTTGGAATATGAGCATGTCTCAAACATGTTCCAAGGGGATGGTGGTTCGAATCCACCATGATCCTTTTGATTAAAATGTTCATATGAAAGTTAGTTTACGCAAATGACAATTGTCATGTGGATGGTACCCTAGAAATGAAAAGATAGACAAACATGTCTCAATGTATTAAAAAAACTATTATTCATCCTATATCGGTTTTGACGTCAGAAAAATATAACCTATAAGGTATTAAATTATATAAAAATAATTTTTTACAAATTATTAATTATGGCTTATCTCACATTTTCTTCAAAGAAATCAATTGTATTAAACATGCTAGTGTTTTCAAGAAAGTTAAAATCTAGGAAGAAGACAAGTGGCAATATTGTAGGTTTGGTACTACTATAATGATGACATATGGAATTTTGTAATTGTGATATATTTTATAGGTTGACTCTAAAGGTTTTGGGACTGATTATGGTTAATTCCAATTTGATTTGGATTGGTGTTGGCAACTATTGATTCGATCTTTGATTCCGTTTTTAAAATCGATTATAAGACTTATAGGACTAGATCGTGGGTTTTAAGATTTGAGGGCAATTCTAGGGGTTTCTTGGTCCGATTTTGAGTCGATTTGGATCAAAATCTATAGGAATCAGTTCGATCTCCAATTCCTTAAAATCCCTAGTTGATTTGGTCAGTTCAGATCAATCCCAATTCCGATCATTATAGAACGGCATATCTAGGATTTTTGGGATTGGGCTGTTGGTTTTTAGAATTTAGTGTCAATTCTAGCATTTTTGTGATTGATTCGGATCTGATCCAAACTAGAATCATTAGGGACTAATTTACTCTTTGATTTTGAGTTAAAATTCTAGTATTAGCCGATTTGGATTAGAATTGGTCATAAACTAACCAACTCTGACAGTTCTAGAACGGTCAATTTAGAATTGGAATCACTATAGAGATTGTTTTGATACTCAATTTCGAGTTTAAAATCATTGGTTGAATCAACCAATTTTGATGCAAAATCGACCACACCAATCCTTATTGAGGTTGTTTCGGAATGACCAATTATAAGGTTTTTGTGGTTGATTAGATCCATTTTCAATTTTGGTCAGTTTGATCGAGATTTTATCTAGTATTAGGCAAATTGAAATCAAAGTTCAATTTCAATTCAGATCGGTTCGGTTTTTATTGAGTTGACTTAATGGCCTCTTGTAGGTAATATGTTCTCTTTTAGTAATTTTTTTTTTAAGTCTTTATAAAGTTTTTTGCGGTTTCCATTCGCTTGATCTAGTCCAATTCAATTTTTTACCGATTTGATAAAAACTCAAATCTATAAAGGTTCGTTTCATATTTTGCTTGATTAGTCTAAATCGATCGGACTGAAAATCGACACCTTTACTCAAAACTATAGACCCAATCACCCAATGGTTAATATAATTTTTTTGAGGAAATTACACTTCCCTCCCCTGTATGTTTCAAGTATTACACTTAGACCCCCTCCAATTTTGAAATTACAACAGCACCCTATGCTGTTAACTCTGTTAGTAGTTGATGTAAAATGACCCATTTACCCCCTTCCCCTTTCTTTAAAAACACTCTTGGAGCCGTTGGAGGGAGAGAGCAATGAGGGTTTTGACGTTCTTAGAAGCGGTTGGAGGGAGAGAGCTGCCTGAGTCCGATCGCCGAGAGAGTTGCCTGACTCCGAAGTTCCCTGACTCCGACGTTGATGTCCGATCCCCTTGAATTGATTGAGGTGCTCATATTGTGAAGGTAAGAACACATCTTTTTCCCCCTTCTTCCTCTTCTTTTTCCCCCTTCTTCCACCTCTTTTCCCCCCCTTTTTTCACCCATTTTTGTTGTGAAATTTCTCGGCTTGGGCAATAGTATTATGATTGTGAATATGCTAATGCATCAATAACTAACAACTAATTTTAATTCTAGTAGCCCAACCACCAACGATTGGTTACAATACCATAATGAACCAACCCATCACTTCCCACATTACTGTCAGTGAAAGATGAAAAAAGGTAGGAGAACCCAGACACCAATCAGAACACTGGTTAGATACTTATTGATGGTGTGACAGTGGCCATTGTTGGTTAAGACTGGACTAAGGAATTGAAACAAGAAGACAACCATAGTAGCCAAATCAGTATTTGTTTTTTTCTCTACTCTTAAACTACTATCCCCTCTGATATTCTTAAATCTAGCTATGCATTTAAGCCAAATGGGTCATTGTTTTTTTCTCACCTTTGGAGATCCAGTGAAAGTGGTTTTGGGTAATGTCGGCCAATGCTAAGTCAAAGGAAAGTAGCACAATTGTTGTACTACCAACACAAGATGTGAAAGTCTCACATTCCATCTCTTCTTATCTTCTTGTGTTGTCTTCTTATGTTCATGGCATTAAATGATGATCAATATATAGCCTGAATGAATAAGAGGGCAAGTTGTATGTTGGAGCATAGTTAGTAAGTTAGGAATGGCAATAATAGGGGAACAAATAATGTAAACCTGGTAGTGAAAGAACAATTTAGATTTTGGTTTCTTCATGAATTCAAGGCAATGGTCAGGATGTGATTGTTCTATAAACCAAGTTGATTCCATAATGTACATGTTAGTTTATCAGTAATGACTTTCATTGTCTTCTTTCTTTGTTTTTTTAGGATTGCCAAAATTGAATAGGATTAACTCCTGCTGCAACAAGGGGGCTCCCTCTTACTCATACTAAATGTCTACCTCAAGTAATTGCAGCTCAATAGGAGGTTTCAAGTACAGATCCATAAAATGCAGATGTAATTGGAAAGCTATGATCAGGATATCAGAGACCGCTGACAACTCAAACAGACTTTTTTATAGTTGTCCAAATTACAATGGATGCAAATACTTCGTATGGTGTGAACCTATGAATATTAAAACTACCAATCCATTCCCCAATCCCACCATTAATAGGAAAGATTTGGAAGAGGATGTGAGGCGGTTGCGAGAGAAGGTGCGTGTGCTCAGAGATGTGTTACATGGGTTGCAGCAAGAGATGCAGAGTGTGAAGATAAGGGTGGATGACACAGTGAACTTTGCTGGATCAATGAAAATGTTTTGTAATTTTGTGTTTGTATTTTTCACAGGTGTTTTTGTAGCTGTATTTATCGGCCAAAAAAATGTAAAAGTTGGATATTATTAAGGAATGAACTATGATCTATACTGAATTAGGTTGTGTAATGAAAACTTTGACAGCATTTTGGCAAAATTTTGGCATGATTTTCATCACTTAACCTGTATAATCCATAAATATAACCTATAAATATAACCCCACACATCCATAAATATTCCAAACATCCACAAATGTTCCACACATCATTCCACCAAAAAGTCAAACACAGTTCATATACTCCATAATAACATCAAAACCCAAAAGAGTAGTCTAAGTACTGTCTTAAACATCAAATCAATCAACCAATAAAAAAGTTTTCATTAACAGTACAAACTACGAAAATTAGATCATCTAATCCAATTAAAGTCTTTATTGCACTCTATCTCTCCATTGCATTCAACTCCCACTAGCAGTTGCCTTCTCCCTCTATTCCCTTGCTTTCCTTTTGGCATTCTTAGCTTGCAATTGTGCATTAATCTTGAATTGCATGCTCAACTCAATGGTCATTGTAAAGCTTGTGATCTGGTCGTTCTTTGAGAATTGCTTGTATCAGGTTGACTTCCAAGTTGTTGAGTTCTCTACATAAACATGAGTAACTATTAGTCAAATGCAACAAATGGATAAGATCACTAATCATTTTAGAATATTTAAAACTTGAAAATTGAACATTGAAAACTTGGGATGATTTTGCTTTTTGTTTCACTGGAGGTCCTGTACATCTTCTCTTGTTGTGACCTTCCTGGTTGCATCTACTACACTTGGCAACTCTTAATCTTTTTTTCCGCGGGCCAAGTGAGTCTTCATCAGTTTCCTTCTTCCTAAGAGTATGTGGTCTTCTTGGAAGTCTTTTGATTGGTGGAGGTTGTACAAAACCAATTCTGTGTTCTTCACTTATCTCTTGAAGTCCAGGTAAAGGATGGATAATACCCTCATAAGCTGCCAAATATGTTTTTATGCTATAGTACTCATGGCAGTAACTCTCCAAGTTTTCTATCTTACTAACAATGCATGTTGCTGCATGCTTACAGGGTAATCCATAACCTTCCCATTCTCTACAACAACAAGTTTATTTTTTCAAATCGACCACATGCCTTCCTTTAGTATCTATGACCTCAAACTCATATACCCCAGTAGCTTGGATCATACATCCTCTTGATTGTGTTTGGATCAAATCCAACAATTTCTTTATTTTTGGTGTGACAATCCCAGTGTATATGCAACCCTCCTGATATCTCTATATATTATCTCCATCAACAATTTTCGTATCTCATCAACTACGAGTAGGGCAGGCTCACTCCTAAAAGGTGCAATCCACTGATTGAAACATTCAACCATGTTGTTGGTGACATGGTCGTTTTTGCACCAAAAGTCAAATGCATGTTGAGACCACATCTCAGCTTTAACAATGTTCAACCAATCACATACAACCTTGTTAATTGATTTTATATCTGACATTGCATTTTCAATTAAGAATGCAGTGGAAGCCATAGCTGCTGACCAAAAATACATTATAAGTAGCACACTTGGAAACTTGCTTTGAAATTTTGGTACATATGTCTACTGCATCATCTATGGTGACAGCCTGAAAATATTTCATCGATGGCTTGGTGCAGTCCCTACACATTAGCAAATTAAAAAGACTAAGTACACAAAAAAAAGTAGGTGTGTGTCCTATAGTTAACTCTATAGGGTAGAAGGAAACCCACAATTTGTCTGTCCGACATAAATGTAATAGAAAATTTCTCCTCTGCAGTGTGAAGACAACTATATAACTGTCACAAAAAGAAAACCCAATTTTCCTTGCATTCAACATCCACAATGCCATATGCCATAGGAAACAACCCTTTGTTGCCATCAACAGAGACTGCAGCCAGTAGTACCCCTCCACACATCCCTTTTAGGTGGCAACCATCAAGACCTATGAATGATCTACAGTCTTTCACAAAACCATCAATGCATGCCTTGAAACTAATGAACAATCTTTTGAAGATAGGAGGGTTTGACATGATGACTCTCTGATGGAACTGCAACTTGAATAGACTTCAGGGTTTCTTTGTAGCACCATTTCTCCATAATTAGGTAGCTTTGCGAATGACTTATAATGGCTACCTTCATTGAAGTTAATTGGATGCTTTTTAGCCCTGTACACTGTCATATAAGGGACCTCAACCTGGAATTTTTCCTTGAAATATGAACGGATTGCATCTGGATCCATATCTGGGTTTGCCTTTAATCCTGATGCAAGGTGTCGGCCAATCCAAGTAGAAGTAATATTCTTGTTTCTTTTTTTCCTCGCACAAGAATGTTCATTGCATATAGACTTGATCTGGTATGTTACTCATTCATCTGCTGCAGGTGAAGCATGGATACTCCATGTACACCCTTGTGCTACACACAAAACAGTCACTCTTGACTTCTCATTCTTAGTTCTCAGTAGTTCAAAACCTTCTTGAATAGCATAGTCTTTAAGAACAGCCCTGAAATGAGTCACATCATCAAAGAACATCCCTTTCTCTAGTCTTACCACTTGCCCATATGAATATGATGGTGTAGAGTAATGCTTCAATGTTATCTTGGTATGCAACTCCTGTACCATCCATTCCATCATCTTGACCATCAACTTGTGCTTTAACCCCATCACTGTACTCCTCTTCATCATTCATATCACTCTCATCTTCGGACACAGAATCCCAATCAGCATCACTTGAACTTGAAACATCGAATAAGACTTCATCGGTACTCTTATTGACTGTCTTACTAACATCATCCACAACATCCCCAACATCAAGTTCAGCAACAATACTATGTATGACTTTGCCAGTACTCTTACCAACTGCCTTACTGCCATCATTGACATCAGTCACATCATTCCCATCAACAATACTATTAGTTGCATAAATACTAACTGAATCATTTATGTTGCTCCTACTGTTATGTCCACCACTGGTTGAAGCCCTATAGGTACCACCACCTCTTCTTATTTGGTGCTTTATCCTATGCCCACCAGATGTCTGAACTTGCTGCACAATACCTCCAAAACCACTTTGACTTTGTAGTACATCAATTCCACTTCCATACTGATCCTGCATCACATCATCACCAAAGCCAATTTGACTTTGATGGACATGCCTACTAGTCTTCCGTTTGACTAGTCCACCAGGGAAACCATTTACTATGTATAAGTTGCTTGGATTGGAATCCTAGGGAAGATCGTATACATACAAATTTATGCATTCAGCATTCTGATGCAATACAAACATGTCCAGTACACTTGCATCCTCATTCACTTCCATCTACTGGTTGGAAGGAAGTATGCACTTCACTTTAAATGTGACAGTATGCCCTACTGGTACATGTCTGATAACTGTGTTATAAATATTGATCACCATGTCCCGATAACAGTACTCATCCAAATCAACTGGGTTAGGTGTAGACGTATTCAAGTCGTAATGATAATATATGATAACTCTAATTTCCATTGAATGATGAATCATTTATGATGAAAAAAAAAAACACAAGATGTTACATAAACACAAATACATTAAGGATTTCAATGGAAATTAGTCCATACTAAGTCCATACAACCATTTCAAGGATTTGAAACAAAGTCCATCCAACCATTCCAAGGATTTGAAGCAAAGTACATACAACCATTCCAAGGATTTAAAACAAGGAACCAAGTACATACAACCATTCCAAAGCATTAAGAAACTAAGACATATATCTTATAAGCACAGACAAATCCAATCAGGAACAATCATAACATACTATAATATATACCCTATAAGAATGTTAGCATTTTGGAATTGCCAAAGTTGTCCTACCAGATGCCTCTTAACAGTCCAAAGTACCAACAAATTTCAAGTAATTGTTACATACAAATTAGCATGTAGGCCTATTAAAAGCATATCTAATCAACAACCCTGAATTCCTTGGAAAGAAAATACAGAAATAAATTCTACTTTTAGGCCCACAAGTTTCTCAGATTCATATATAGAGACATTCAGCAATCTTAGAAACCCAATCACTCCCAACACGGTTAGCATACTGTTCTAAAACAAAATGACATAACACTCCTACCCAAGACAAGATGCTGCATGAATAATTATAGAATACAAGATTCTTGGATACCGTAGTAAAGCATTGCTCAAGTGAAACATTATCAGTGCAATTAGGCTAGAGATAAGAGGCCTTTGATGAAATTCATAATGATAGCACATGTAGATAGAGGATATAAGAGCAGACAAAGAAGACAAAGTTAAAATTGAGTTCTTACGATATTTAAATAACAAAATTCAAACAACTTAGGGTACTAAATCTGAATGAAACTTTCAACAGCAAATTCTTTCTTCAAGTTGTCAAGAGAAGAATTTGTGACTTATCTTTCTTATCTCTTAATTTATAGTTGAAATATGATAGTTGAACAAGCTATTGTGCCGTAACCTTTGCCATGACATAGCTAAACGCACCAAAAGACCAACAAAAAACTGCAACTTCAAGAGAAAATTCTCTGATGAAATCCAGCTTCTTGAAGTGAGAACCTCCCACCAATTCCTAGAACCCAGAAAACCCTTTAAGAAAAAAAGAAGAAAAATGACAACTACTACTAAGATCAGAAACCCAGAAAATGTTAACGAATCCTGAGCCTCTATTTCAAAACCCCAAAGATATCATTAAATCTACCATTTTCACCAGCTGTTTGAGAAAAGAATATTTGTCGAAACCATTATATTCAAACATAGAAAATAAGCATGATATATATGTCGATCTAACGAAATTGAAGAACAGATATGCATAAAACGCTTGAAGAATCACCGTCGAATGCCAAAACTAAGTCCCGACTGTGTTTGATTAAATTTTTCTTGAAACCCTAACTTTCGCAAATCTACGATATTATACTAACCTTAGACTCCGATTAAAAGCTCCAATCTTCAATGAGATTTATGCCTTCGATCGCAAACAATAAGAACCATCGTCGAATACCAAAACTTTGGAGATGTTCACCTTCGATTTCAGTTTCAGAAGATCAGGTATGGAGGAAAGAAGAAGCCAAATGAAAAACCATCGTTCTTCTCAAGGAAGAAGACGGTAATGAGTTGGGGGTATTTTGAGGTTTTTGAAAATATTGTAAAACACTTAACGTTTCCTCACTTACGGCCAGGGTACGGTTGATAGAATCTAGAACATATAGGGGAGGTTAGTGTAATTTCAAACTTTTCAAGGGAGGGTCCTGTAATACTTGAAACATACAGGGGAGGGGAGTGTAATTTTCTTTTTTTTTTCAATCTCAAGTTGGATTTTTAGAGAATCGAGGATTTGAGATTTGAAATTCCAAATGTATTGATGGGTCTATTTGAGGATAGAATTCCATTTATATCCCTTTTTTTAACTCTTGGTCATAAAAAAGGGTGCAGTAACTTTTAAATTTTTATTGGGAATATAAACATTTGAACTTACTTTCTGAATCCTTTTAAACCAATGAGAGAGAGAGAGAGAGCAGCGGCACCCTTTGCAGGAGCGATTTTCCAGTCCTCTAAGCTAAACTGATTGTAAATCTCTCCTGTAGAAGGAAGATGTGCTTGGTTTGGGTTTTAGAGCAGTGTGGTTTTTTGAATTTGAGATGGATGAAATGTTGAGTTTTAAGAGAGGATCTAGATCCAGTTGCCCTCTTTCTTTTCTCTCTTAATATTGACCGCCATATCAGCATGGACACATGCCACCGATTAAGGGATAATTGTACCCAATTGCCACCTATCAGGAATTAGAGACGATATCGATCAATCCTCAATTCCTTGACACATAAATTGTAACAGACATCCATGCCCCTCTGATTAGATACCTATGCTGGCATTTTCACTAACTATGAAATGATGCACTGGCCACGCGTCCAGATATCGTTTTCACCCTCAATGTAATCTAATATTCCTTCCACCTCTCTCTCTCTCTCTCTCTCTCTCTCTCTCTCGCATTTTTGTTTTTAACCTATTTCTCTCCGGGACCAGAAGTGGCGGTGTCGCGGTTGTCGTTTCTCTGGTGGGGTAAGTAGAAGATATTTACAAAAAAAAAAAAAGGGTCAGTAGAAGATCTGACAATCCCAGTTTTCCAAAATGCGACGTAGTGTTTGACATTTTGCTTTCACATGTATGAAAGCCTTTTTTATTTGCTTATTTTGACCTTTTCTGACCGATCGGCTCTTGCGGTCGTCTCTTCCTGTCTGTATGCAAATCTATATTTAATATTTTAATAATTAATTTATGATTAATAATATCAATCGAAAGAGCGAACCCGGAGCTGACACTCTTCACAAGGGAAACTGTGTAATTTCGTATGCTCGGCCTTTTTGTTGCCAGAAAAGTTGGATGTCTTTTTATATTGTCCAGACACACAACGTTCACATTCTTCTATGCACGAATCCATAAATTTCTCCCCCTCTAGTCTATACTCTATATATATAGTTCTACGGTTGAGTCATGAGTGTCATCTCCTACCCCTTGTCGTAGACCCAAGACGGTCCCAAGTCATCCAACCTCACCGCGAACACGTCAAACGCCCGACGACGAAACAAACCTAGACCTCACAGGTTGACAGGAAGAAAGGGTAAGAAAGAAAAACCGAAAGGAAGACAGAAGGGGAGAGAAGAAAACAGGGAAAACAACAACAATAGGAACAGTAGTAATCAGCCTTCCATCTCTCTCTCTCTCCCCCCAAAGTCCAGGCTGTCCAACTGTTAGTATTTATTACCTTACAGCAAAAAAATAAAAAGTATTTATTACCTAGACCATGACGCCTACCTGTATTCTGTATACCTATTTACCCAAAATTATTACTAATAAGTCACAGCAACGGAAGCCGAATCAGCCTGCACCACCACCACGACGCAGGTAATCGGGATCATTATCTTGCAGACTTACACAGTTACACATCATGCATTCTCGTGTTAGTTCTTGAGCCACGAATCAATACCCATCTCCGCCGCTGACGCTGCCACACACCAGCACCGGCACCGGCACCGGTATCAACCTCACCACACCCCACCAGAGCCAGAGGTGACAAGTCCGTCAACTGCTCGCTCAATTCTTTCTCGATTTGAGGACTGGGCATTGAAAAAACAAAAACAACTGGAAAAAGGGGAAAAAAAACAGAAAGAGGTCGGATAGAAGGTCGAGGAAAATTAAATGGTTAACTAAAGCATGGGTGGTAGTGTTTCTGGCAGAGTGGGAGTGAGATTCGATTAGTTGGTAAGAAGAAAAAGAAAGAATCCGACCGCCCATGTCCCAGTCCCCCCACCGTTTTCTGCTTGGATTGCCTCAACTCAAAAATCTGTGCCCCTACAACTACGCCTCTTACTTAACAACAGCAACGATGCCCTCACCATCATCCATCGTCGTTGCCGTCTCCTTATCTGTAAATGGCTACTTGTGTTCTGCTCGGCAGTGGCAGTGGTAGTAGTAGTAGCAGTAATACTAGTGGCAACGGTGGATTAGGCAGCGGTACCGGCTTCGACCATCGAAACGTTGCTTTGAGTTTCCCACCCTATCCCCAACATCTGCAACACGACGACGACAAGGACGACCGCCGACACCTGCCCAACCCAAAGATGGTGAGGAAGAGAACCGCGTCTGAATTGGATCTTCAAACCGGCGATTGTCAAAGATTCTCTCGACGGGCCCCCGACTCCTTGGCCGACATAGATATCGACCGTTCTCCCTTGGCTTTCCAACACCCTAGAATTATTGCCTCCGTCGACAGCAACAGCAACTCCACCACTAATTCAAATCCAGTTTCCGTCCCTAACACCACCAACCACTCCGCTATGTTACCTTCCCCCAATAATTCCAATCTCACGTCAGGCGTTTCTGGTTTTCCTTCCAACCTCACTTACTACCTGGACGCCATCCAGGCCACCCCGTCTTCCGCAGCGGCTGTATGCGGCTTCTCTGGTCTGCCCTTGTTCCCATCGGAACGAGATCGAAACAACGCCGCCGCCGCCGCTGCCTCTGCCGCTGCCACCAACACAGACACTCTACCCGGCGGAGGAGCTGGGCTTCTACTTCCTGCTCCTTCCGGCCCTTCTCCTCCCATGGACGGGGACCCCACGACCAGCAATGCTACAGCGACTGCATGGATCGATAGCGTCGTAAAGGACCTCATCCACAGCTCCACTGGTGTGTCTAATATTCCTCAGCTAATCCAGAACGTGAGAGAGATAATCTATCCTTGCAACCCAAGCCTCGCTTCCCTCCTGGAGTACAGGCTTCGCTCGTTGACGGAGCCAGCGGTAGTTACCGATCATCAGCTGCTTGAGAGAAGGAAGGAGGCGGTGTTTTGGCAGCGGCAGCAACAACAACAGATTCAAACACAGGTGCAAGGCTCTTCTGGGCTTAGGCTCTACACTGAGAACGTCTCCTCTTCCTGTCCCATGTCAGATTCTTCTCCTCAAGCTCAGCATGCGATCGTAGCAAACAACTTCTCCAATTGGGGTGTAGACGTATCGTCATCATCATCATCCCAGCAGCAGCCGGGAAATGAAGGCTTTCATCACCAGTCGACCTCGACTATTATCCCTTCCGTTGCACCTCCACTCCTGACGCTGAATCAATCTTTGCCGCAGCAGCAGCAGCAACAGAGCTCGCATCGTGCCCCAGCAGCAGCAACAGCATCAACATCAACGGCAGAAGCAGCAGCTGCTGCAGCTGTAGTGGCTTGTGGTAGCAGAGAGAAGAAAGAGACGATCCGAAGACAGCAGCAGCAAAAGCGAGACGAGGAAGGGCTCCATCTCCTCACCTTACTACTGCAATGCGCTGAGGCTGTATCCGCCGATGACTTCGAGCGGGCAAACAAGATGCTGCTGGAGATATCTGAGCTGTCATCGCCGTTTGGAACGTCGGCACAGCGGGTAGCAGCCTACTTTTCGGAGGCGATGTCGGCTAGGCTTGTTAACTCTTGCCTGGGAATATACGCGCCGCTGCCATTGGCTAGTGCACCGGCTCTTAGCCAAAAGATAGTGTCAGCCTTCCAGGTGTTCAACGGTATCAGTCCTTTCGTGAAATTCTCGCATTTCACGGCGAACCAGGCCATACAAGAAGCTTTTGAGAGGGAGGAGAGGGTGCACATCATCGACCTGGACATCATGCAGGGACTCCAGTGGCCTGGCCTCTTCCACATCTTGGCGTCCAGGCCCGGGGGTCCCCCCTATGTACGCCTTACAGGCCTCGGAACCTCCTTAGATGCTCTGGAGGCCACAGGGAAGCGATTATCAGACTTTGCCGAAACACTGGGGCTTCCCTTTGAGTTCTTTCCTGTGGCAGAGAAGGCTGGGAATTTGGACCCGGAAAGGTTGAGCGTGAGCAAGAGGGAGGCCGTTGCGGTGCACTGGTTGCACCACTCCCTGTACGACGTTACTGGCTCCGACACCAATACGCTGTTGCTCTTGCAGAGGTATGATAGTTTTTGAGTTAGCTAGGGTTTCCCCAGTTTTCTACTGACATTAATTTTAATTTTACCACACCCTTCTTCCATCCAAAAAAAATAATAATAATAATTTTACCAGCTAGTGGTACATGTGATTGTGGTTAGAATTACACAATCCATGATCGACCAAACCTACTAGCTAGTACTAATTAAGAGAGAGTAATTGCTATAGAAGTTTTCACATATATATATATATATATCTTCTGTTGATGATTAGATCTACTTATAATTCGTTTTGGCCTATTAATTACTATGCTCATCGATCGACTGCGATGGAATACAAACAAACAAACACAGGTTAGCTCCCAAGGTAGTGACAATGGTGGAGCAAGACCTGAGCCACGAAGGGTCGTTCCTGGGGAGGTTCGTTGAGGCGATACATTACTACTCGGCGTTGTTTGACTCACTCGGTGCGAGCTATGAGGAGGACAGCGAGGAGAGGCACATTGTGGAGCAGCAACTGCTGTCGAGAGAAATACGGAACGTATTGGCGGTCGGTGGACCTGCTCGGAGCGGAGAGGTGAAGTTTCACAACTGGAGGGAGAAGCTGAAGCAGTCCGGGTTCAGGGAGGTGTCCTTGGCGGGGAATGCGGCCACCCAAGCTACACTGCTTCTGGGAATGTTCCCCTGCGATGGCTACGCGCTGGTCGAGGACAATGGTTCCCTGAAGCTCGGCTGGAAGGACCTCTGCTTGCTCACCGCTTCTGCCTGGAGACCCATTCATCATCACCCTGCAGCTTACACTCTACTCGCCCACCACCGTTAGCTAGTCACCAATACTAGCTATTTATTATTCAGTGAGTACTACTACTTTTTGGTATTAGTAGTTCCGAGAGCTACTGAGCTCAGCTATCTGTGGAGTGGAGTCCCCCATTTCCCCCATTTATTCATCATGGTCGATCGTACTTGTTAGAGTTTGTTGCTGGTAATTGTCCCCACCCCCAAAAAATAGAAACACCCTACGCTCGCCTGAATTCCGAATTACTTTTTTTTTTCTGCTAAAGATCAGCAATTAAAGAATTTCATTAATATAAAAGAAATCAAAACAAATGAAAGAGGAGACCATTGCGCTACTATTCCACCTAGGGCATGGCCATCAACTTAATAGTAACCTAAACCCAAAATATATTAAAGGTATGAAAACATAAATCTTGGCCTTAACTAGCAATCCCAATTTACATCTGATAACATAATACCAGGAGCTTCATCCCAAGATAAGGTTGTCATTGTTTTCGCCGCATGCATAGGTAGTTTTATCAGTTGCACTATTGCCTGCATAGAGCAATGCGATATACAACAGCTAATACTGTCTGAATTACATGCTTCAAGAAGTCATGAAGTGGAAATAGGCCAAACAGTCATATACATCAACAACAAGGCCCTCCTTCTAAGGGACCATGCAAAATTGTTTCCCTCATTTGGAATAAATGTAAAATTACACGACTCTAAATTAGATGCCAAATTAGAGATACCTTAGATAATCGGAATCATTGTAATTGGCAAGTCGAAATGCTCACCGTTGATGATAGAAATGAGGATGTCATATTCAATAATTAGATGGTCTCAACTATCTTCAATAACTTGTATTCAATGAACGATCTTACTATAGTTGCTAGCACAAGCACACCAAAAGAATAGGATCTAACTTTTGGTAAAGTTTGAAGCGACCAAATTTGTTTCCCACATTGTCGATGGGACCAATCTCCTAGAAGAAGATAAAAAAAATGAAGCATCAGTGTCGTTCTTAGCATATAGAATAGCATCGGGATCCTCTGTCGCAAGACATGACATGAAGCACAGATCCAAGGGCTGAGAGCATCTTGGGTTGCATGTCTAAGGGCTCCCAACCCTTGGAGCTACGTTACCCTATAGCGCATTCTACAAACGAGCCCAATCCACATAGAACATGATGTGTGGACTTTACATTATAGCATCCATTTAGGGCCCCTCCCTAAATTAAGGAATCAATTTTTGAAAATAGTGATAATGGAATTTCAAGTATTACATTCCGGTCAATAAGATGAAAGTAGGCCTCCAACAGTTGGAGATTACACCACCTAGTGCTAATCATTAAATTTTGAACATGCAAAGGAGGGGCGTCAATTCCAGGCCTGCACTGGAAGATTCGACCGAGCCCGACACATTTATGGCTAGACCTAGACCGGCCTGATTAATAAACGCGTCATTTATAAATAGGTAGTCAACGGTGCAACCACTAGCCCGATGGGCGCCTGACTGGCCCTACTTGAACCGACTCCTTTAAGCCTGACTTAGCCCGACCCTTTAATACTATTTGTATTTAGTGCTAAAGCTATGTGATATGTACAGTTGAGATGATGGTGATTGTAAACTGAACATTCATATTTTTCAGGCATAGTTTAATTGATTTGAACTTGCTAAACAGGGGTTGTGTAGGTATAGTTTAAATGATTTGAGTTCCGTGGTTAAGACTGAGTACCTTAGTAACTTAGCTACTTTGCCCATCTTCGGCTTAATCCATTTTAACTATGGGATATTTCTTTGCTATGCCAATTTTTGTCTTATTTTGTTTGTATTCCTCTTGAAGCACATTTAAAAGACCAATTTTAAAAAGGACCTGTTTAAAGCAAGTTTAAAATTAAATAGGTCTATAATCCAAATAAGGCCCGTTTATGGTAGCCAGATTAAAGCTTATGATCTACCAACCTGATTATCAATCGTACCATGCCAACGGTAGCAAAGCCCGTTTAGCTAAACGAGTGTTCACGATGCAGCCTTAGAAATTTACTGAGCTTGACTAGGCCCGACCGATACCAGTCCAGTCTGACCGCTTGACACCCCTAATGTAGAGGACTTAAAATCTGGCGGAGAATGTTGTATCTTATTGGTCCTCCCAAGTGACCCACCTCAAGTCCTCAACTCGCCAAAGAAGACCTTAAAGGAGAACTTTGCGGCCAACTATAATACTCTGCCAGGTTCACGACAGTTGTCATCCTACCGTTGATTAAAAAGACAAATGTGGAATAATATATTTGTGCGGCTATGCCCACTAGGAGTTTGGATATTTCTATAGTCGTCATGAAACTTCGAAGAGAAGTGCCAAATGTGTAATTTTGTGTCTCTAAATAGCAAGCAGTCGTCAAACTTTGGTTGGCACATTCTTTTATAGGAGACCTTATGGATTTTATTTCCTTTGGCTCCGTTTGTTTTGATGTAAAATTTCATAAGTAAATATTTACATGTCAAATTTTAGCAGGTAAAATCTTACACGTAAAATTTTACATGTTAAAAAATTTTCCAATGTTTGTTTAGATAATTCATTTGCAATGAAAACATAAACGGTAAAAGATGAGGTTTTTGAGGAGCATTTGGTCGAACACTTGACGAGTGCCTCCAAGCAGCCACACTTGGTTATTCTCTGATCAATGGCATCTGAAATGCCGAACCTGGACATTTGATGAAGCACCTACTTATGTTGTACACAGGAGTATCCTCACATCACTTTCCAGAGGATTGAAGGAAGGAGGAATGAGAGATATGGGGTGTAGCCCCTGTTTTCATGCTAGGTAGGAGGCGATGAAATCATTATGCATCGGAGAGTCCAAATCAGAAAACAGTGTACAATCTCATATCACCTCAAAGACACCCAAAGATGAGAGAACTTAGCCTTCTCGTAATCTTCAACAAAACTTGAAATCGTAGGTCCATTACTCCATTACCAGATTCTCAACAAATTTTGGAATCTGATTGTCACACCTCGTTCACATAGAACTGGATCGGTGATCGGGCTAACACCTGTTAACCTAAAACCTGACAGGATCATTTGATGCAGTAGCCACTACACAACATACACACAACTAAAGAAAACAAATTTTGTATTTAGCGTAAGTCTTACATGTATATACCTGTAAATACCCCAATACTCTTGATACTCAAATTGTATTACATAATACATTTATATAGGGGCCCGTAGGCATGATATATACACAAAAAATACAATTTAAACATCCAGAGCACAAAAGGGGTAACATCACAAAATAATCAAAAGGAATCCCAGAACGGTATTAATGTTGTTGTCCTGCAACACAACTCTCACACGGGCACTCGGCCCGGTGCCCAAGATCTTCGGAGACCCACCAGTCCTCAGTTGAAAACTCTACCATGGGTCTCGGCTCTAGCTCTTCGACCGGATAACCTGCAAGATCATCTAAAAATGGTGTACACATCAGATGAGCTCACTAGCCCAGTAAGTGAAATGAAAGACCAAGCAATCATATGCAACACAAATGAACTTATATGTATGCAAGTCCATTTTTAATAACCTAAATCACCTAATCAACATTTCTAAGTCATAGGTTATGTGCTACTCACAACCACAGTACACGTATGCCCCGGGTATGAGTCGGGAACTCCACCATCTCGTGATACGTCAATAGGGATGTCGGAGAAGGCCAGCTATTGGTACCGTAAAGTAAATTATTGTTCCTCAGTGACATTAAGTAAAATGGGTCGTGCCCTGCATTAAAGTAAAATGGGTCTTGCCCTACATTAAAGTAAAAGCAGTATGATTGACCATCTAATTATATCACCAAAGTTGCCGACCGTCCTAGTGATCGACTGGGTGTACTTCTAACCGCCACCGTTGGTGCACAACGTCGGGCTTCCCCCCAGTGATATACCTAGCACCTAAACTGCCGCTGGGAAGGGTTGTAGCACAGGGATATGACAATCCTAACCGCATACTTCTATATGAGATAGTATGATTGTATAGTGCCATCATGTCCCATTCTACGGGTTACCAATGCATTCGTTTCCAAGCCGACTACGGCATTTCTAGTCTAGCAATGCATCACAGTCAATAATTTAAAATCATCCATCTCATAACTCAAAGCAAGGATAAGCATTTATCAATTAAATTCACAACATAACGAATCATAAATAAATTTTATAATGCACAAGACAATGCATGCGGATGGCATTCGTGAATGACTGGTCTACACACAACAATATAGTGATGATATGGCTAGTCTATAATAATAATGGAATGATGCAAAAACACTCCAAAAATAAAATCAACGTCCTCTTCCTACTTACCTATATATGAATAACATTCACCCTTGGTACGAGAGAGATCCAGCGTGCGGTGATGCGACTTTCTAGTAAAACCTATCATAAAAAGGTTGAGTTTAGTATCTCACTTTAGGTTTACAACCAATGAAATACGATGTCCCAACGTGTTTAGAATCACTATAGGAGGTTGCCCGACAAATTTGGACCCAATCGAAACCTGATGGGTCGGACTGGTAGGTCAACCGGTGGGTCAGGTGCCCACCGATCCTTGCTCGTCGGTTGAGCCAGAAGCCCAACCAGGACAGGTGGGCTCCGGATTGGTGGGTCCGACCACTTTTAGGGCACCCACCACTCAAAACTAGGATTTTGCAGTTCACTTCCATTCTTCATCTCACCTTGGGGAAACCACATTGTGATTTCCCATATTGTGTTTCTAACATAAATCTAGGGTTGATTCCAAGTCTTAAGCATGGATCTTAACTCTTTGCTCAAGAACACCTTCAAAACCCCAAATCTCTTTTCTAGCTCAAGAAATTCACCAAATGCCTTTCAAATCTTATGATTTCTTCCTCTAAAACCTTCAAAACCACATGTAGGTCTTTCATTAAACCTTAGATTCATATTCTCAAGTGGGATTAACAAGATCTAAAGGATTCTTACCAGGATCATAGGGTTTCACTTAGGGTTTCTTGAGAGTTTATGAAAAATAGCCTTTACTCACCTCAAATCGTAGATCCCAAGGTGAGGATCATTTTTTCGGCATTGGAATCGAAAGATCAAACCTTGGCGTCGCACTACGAGTACCTCTTCCCCTTTTCTTCCTTCTTTTTCCCTTCTCTTTGCTTTGTTTCTCTCTCTTCTTTACTTTTCTCACCCACATTGTAAAACAATAAATGAGGGAAAAGAAAAGTAATAAATGCTATTTACACCTGGTCAAAATATCTAATAACCAGAGTGGTAGGTCACACTGGTGGGTCTGACCCACCTATGACCACCCACTAGTCATCCGAAACTTAGCTGAATAATTGGGATTTCGGCGGGGCTCAGCCCCAACAAGTATTTCACTCTCGGTAATTGACCAAAATGTGTACTCGACATAAAATACAGCTACGTACCTTTATTGTGAGTACATGGCCTAGTGATACGTGCAAGTGCAAGGCCTGGGCACGTGGACTTCACTAGGCACCAACTCCAACTCATCTGGCTAACTCGAGTTTAGAGTCACCCTTGCCAGTATGTTCCATAGGGTACCCGACTCAACTCGCTTGGGTTCAAGTCCTACAAGATCAAACTGAACCAATCGGGTTTAGAAAGTAGGGTATTACACTCATATAGTGATAAAAACCTAAACAGATAATTTTTGAACACTTTAAGAGTTCCTGGACAGCTAAGATCTGTAATTTGAGGCTGATTAGTGAACATCACAAAGCTCTGGTTCTCCCTCTTCACTCCCTCTCTAGAATGAGCTTCCAAAAGGCAAAAGGGAGATCGAGGATCAGCTTACGATCTTCATTTTGATCACACCATTAAAGCCAACAAAGACGAAATGAACTGACCTGATTACAGAGGCAAGACCAAGAACTATATAGAACTAGAGAGGAGTTCATAGAGCTTCGCAGAGGAGATTGTAGAGGCTTCGATCCGTGATCATTTTGAGAGTTTCGGCTTAGAGAACAAGAGAAGAACTATGGAAATGAGAGGGGAGCTCACAACTTCGGACAGAAGGTCGACTTTGGAGATCATGTTTTTTTGTTTTCTATTTTGGTTCTTTTACGGGGCATTTTCCATATGAATTTGGGGTAAAATTTTCAAGTCTCTTTTCCGGGAAAGATGGGGTCTCTTGTAAAATTTTACATTGTGAGAATTTTCCAAATAACAAAACAAACAATGGAAAATCTAATTTTACCGTAAAATTTTACATGGAAAATTTTCCAAAACAAAGCAAACAGAGCCTTTAGAGATTTCCCCCCAGTAGAAGAGGGTTGCAGCCTGCAACCACCTTGGCGAATATAGACAATTTAAAATGTGAATATGAAAATAAAATAAAATAAAGAGAAAATTACATTGACCTGAACTTGGTCCTTATTCACGCACGATTTTTGAACGTCAAAGCCACCCTAAAATTCAAAATTCAAATCAGTCCCTATCGTTGCACGTGAAAAATGAATGAAAACGTTAGTTTTTTCTAATATACCCAAAATACCCCCACCTATTGTGAGAGGACAATATTGCCCTCTCCTTTATTTCCATCTCCTAAACCCATATCCCATCTCCCATCTCTCATCTCTCATCTCACTCCTCTCACTCACTCGGCCGGACAAGAAGAAGAAGACGACGGCACCCCCTGCAACTCGATTCTCTTCCTCCAGCTCGATTCTATTCCTCCAGCGCAAAGCCCTCCCTCCGGCGTCGAATTGCTCCGTGTGATAAAATGATATCAGGTTCCTTGGCTGTGCTTATATGGTACTGTAAAGTGTAAGATTGCATTATAGTTAAACTTCAGAGTACAGTGTAGAGTTCAGCTTCTGATTCCCCATCAGGATATAGTGTCATGTTATCACTATTGTTGCTGTTGATGGTCTTGGAGTTATTTCGATTAAGCCATAGAGGGTCAATCCTTCCCATGGAGAAGAACTCTCGACTGTCTTCATAGCCCAGATCATCTGCAGAACCATTTGGAAAAGTGCCAATGAAACATGGGTTTGGAGTTCTCTGCGCATTCGTCGGCAAATACTTGAAGTCACTCTGTCCAAAATTTACCAAAACCGTAACATCTACATTCGCAGCTACAGTTGGGTAAAGTGGGCTTCCAAATTCCTCCGATCTGCAATGGATTTCATGTACCAATTATGAATCCACAGTGAAGAACACCTTCTTCTGAGATGGATCAAAACCGCAACCGACCACCTTGTCTCTGCTTTCCAATTCTGCATTTTCAGCTTCAAAGACCAGCTTAATTCCTAGTTTCAGGGCAAATTGTAGAGTTTTTTAAGTTGGTCAGCATTATTGAAGTGTTCACACTCTTACAGACTTTATTGAAAAAAGTGTAATCAGAGAATCAGATTGTGAATTGTGATGGATAATAAAGATAAATGAGATGAAGCATAACTTACCATCAAGGTAAACAGAACCATTGGAGTTGAACCCAATGGATCCAGGATAGATGCCGGGAAGTTTCCGCGGGGGATACCCACCTCCACTGAACCCCACCGACCACATCACCGGCTCATCCTGCCTTTCTCCTTCCTTACTCCGAAGCTTCAATTCTTGGAATCTGGCACTGCTATTGATTCCCGCAACATGGATTAATGAATCCGACGCCGGACTCATTTAAGAAGCTTCAATTCTTGGAATCGGTGTTCCGTGACTCGACAGTCATTGTGTGTTGAGCTTGGGAGAGAGGTTCGGACGCCGGAGGGGGGAGAATCGGACGCCGGAGGGAAGAGAATCGAGTTACAGGGGGTGTCGTCGTCTTCTTCTTCTTGTCCGACCGAGTGAGTGAGAGGAGTGAGATGAGAGATGAGAGATGGGAGATGGGATATGGGTTTAGGAGATGGAAATAAAGGAGAGGGCAATATTGTCCTCTCACAATAGGTGGGGGTATTTTGGGTATATTAGAAAAAAACTAACCGGTTTTCATTCATTTCTCACGTCGCTAACGAGGACCAATTTGGAATTTTCAATTTTAGGGGTGGCTTGACGTTTCAAAATCCAGGTGGCGTGAATAGGACCAAGTTCGGTGGCAATGCAATTTTCTCTAAAATAAATAAATGTGAATATGCAAAAATTGACTAGAAAGGACTTTAGGCTTGAGGAGAGTTTCCCTCGTTGCATTTGTCAAAAACTGATCCTTCACCCTTAAAGTCTTTAGGAAGTTTTATCATATCGTGAAACATCTTCACCTTTGAAACTCCAAAATTAATTGGGAGAACGAGATATTTACATGGACCATCACTATAATAAAGAACACGAGAAAACCAGCTTTTGAAAGGAGGTGCGGTATTCAGACTGAAGGCAAGTGAGGGTTTATTCAAATTGATTGCTTGTCCTCTTGCTCTACAATATTATCAAGGCATTCCTTTAGATAAGAAACCTCTTGAAGCCCTAATTCTAAGTACAATAAGTAATCATCTGCAAATAGTGAGTAAGAGGCATAACCCTATTCTGAACTTATATTTCATTAATCATGCTTGCAGACTCGACATTAGAGAATTTCACCCAATGATTGCGAACCAATCAAGGTAGGGGATAGAGGATCCCATTGATGAATCCCACAAATAGGTGAAATGGTAGCACAATCAGCACCATTGATCATTAGCCTATACGATATAGAGGTAACATAAGACAAAACTATACCTACCCATTTAGGATCGTATTGCAACAACATAGAACCGTCATGACAAACAAGTTATGACCAATGTGTGAGGTAGTTTAGACTTAATAACTGTGATACCCTACTTTTTAAACCCGGTCTAATTACACGGTTGACCCGGTTTAACCATGCAGGACACGAACCAGAGAGGGTTAAGGCGGGTTCCTTATGGACCATGATGGCAAGGGTGACTTTGAACACAGGTTGGCCAGACAAGTCCGAGTCAGTGCCAGAGGAGACGGGTGTACCCAAGCCGTGCACATGCACGTATCATAAGGCCATGTCTAGATAATACTGGTATGTAGCCATATCCTAAAGCGCATACGTATAATATACCTTATACCGAGAGTGAGATACATGCGAGTTGAATTCCATCAAAATCCCACTTGTTGGCAAATTTTTGGCTCTCAGGTGGGGTCACAGGTGGGCGCATCCGCCCACCTGAGTGACCCACCCATGTGGTTACTAGTTGTTTTAAAAAGTATAAATAGCATTATTGTGTTTTTCATTTTCTCATTATTACACTAAAGAGTTGGTGAGAAGAGTAAAGAGGAGAGAAAAGAAGGGAGAAAAGAGAACGAAGAAGAAGAAAGGGGAAGGAAGAGGAAGAAGAAATGGATTTAAGCGGCGCCAAGGTTTGATCTTCCCATTTCGACGTCGGAAGAGTGATCCCAACACGAGATCTACGATTGGAGGTGAGCAAAGGCTATGTTTCTTAAACTTTCACCAAACCCAAGTAAAACCCTTGATTTGGGGAGAGTTTCCTTGAGATCTTGTAAATCCCACTTGAGATGATGAATCTAAGGTTTAATAGATGGTCTATGTGTTGATTTTGAAGGATTTGAAGAAGTATTTATAAGATTTGAGAAGCGTTGGTGATTTATTGAGCAAGGAAGTGATTTTTGGGGTTTTGATAGAGTTCTTGAGCAAAGAAGGTAAGATGGCTTCTCAATCCTTAAATCTAACTTAGATCTAGGTTAGAATCATCTTATAAGACCTTGAAAGTGTGGAAAATATGATTGTAAAAGCCCCATTTGATTTTTCAAAGGTTGGAGAAAGTTTCAAAGAAGAGGAAAATTTTCTGCCCTCTCAGGTGGGCTAGGACCGGTGAGCCGCACAGCCCGCCTGAGAAGGCAGGCCCTCAGCTAGGACCGGTGGGCTGATCGACGGGCCGACCTACCTGCCTGAGAGGACCGGCCCTCGGTCCCCACGGTGGACTAGGATCGACGGGCCGACCGGTGGGCTGACCCGCCCACCTGAGAAGACCGGTGGACCGTGACAGGTGGGCTGTCCGACCCACATGAGAGGCCCCCAATGTGATTTTTGTGTCCGAATGAACCCAAAACGGACGTGCAACCTTCTTTTATGATTCTAAACATGATTTAACCATCAAATATTGTTAGTTTTGACCCCAAGGGGGTGAAATGCTAACCCCCTTCACTTATGATAGGTTCACAAAAATTTACATTTCTTACGCCGGATTTACTTGTACCAGGCGTGAGTCTTTGTACACAACAAGTAAGTGGGGAGAGGACGTTCACTTTTACTTTAAGGCTTGGTTGGTATCATTCAATTGTATCTAGACTAGCCATGTCATCATGCAAATTATGTGTAGCTTAGTCATCCTCATATGATTATGACATGTGTGTTGTGTTTTACTTTCTTAATGATAAATGATCGATGTGCTTATGTGATGAATAATGGAAACACTGTGCATGATGCATTATTAGACTAGATTCTGTAGTCGGCTTAGAAACGAGTGCATTGGTGGCCCATGGAATGGGACGCGGTGGCACTATACAATCGTACTATGTCATATAGGAGCATGCGATTTAGGGTTATCATCTTCCCGTGCTACGACCCTTCCCAATAGGGATCGAGGTGTTGAGTTATCACTTTGGGGGAAGCAGTGGTCGCGGGTGTCGGGTCACTGTGGCGGTTAGACATACGCCCGGCTGGTCATTATGACAGTCGATAACCTTAGTGGTATATTCAAGAGGGTCAATCGTACTACTTTTAAATTGCTGGAGTTAGCACCTTTACTTTCTGTCATTTACTTTTATGTTGAGAGCAGGTAGTCGGCATGCTTTACTTTTTCGAGTACTCACGGTGGACCTTCTCCGACAGTCCTATGGGCGTATCGCGGGATGGAGTTTGCGGCTCGTACCCGGAGCATACACGCACTGTGATTGTAGTAGCACTAAACCAAAGATTTAATAATGTTGTTTAGGTGGGTGAGATTTTAAATGAATTGCATAGCATATAGTGCATATGGATGTGGATTGTTGTGTGGTCTTTCTTTTTACTTACTGAGCTAGTGAGTTCATCCCACGTGCACACCTCTTTTAGATGATTTTGCAGGTCATCAGCCTAAAGATCAAGGGTCGGGCCCCACAGTTGAATTTCCTGATGAGGATTGGTGGGTCCCCGAGGAGTATGAGCACGGTACGGATTGCACGTGCGAGAGCTGTGCTGTGGGACCGCAGTATTGACGCCGTACAGGGTTTTACTTTTTGATTCTTTTGATGACCCCTTTTTGTGTACTTGATACGTAAATTGTTATTCTTTTTGTGTAAATATCATGCCTGCGGGCCCACATGTATTTATCTATATACTATAATTTGGGTATCAAGTATATTGGGAGTATTTACAGGTAAATTAAGTCTTCCGCTGAACTTTTGAATGCTTATCTTAGATGTGTGTATGTTGTGGTTGGGTACTGTATCAGATGATCCTGGCAGGTTTGAGTTAACCGGAGTTAACCCGGTCACTGGTCTGGTTCTGTGGGAATGGGTGTGCCAATAACAGTCTCCAATCCTACTTGAATTATAGAATGCCAATTGGACAAGTGAATCAAAGCTTCTAAATAGGATAGTGGTTCTGTGCCTCGGAGCCCGATCTATGTCTATCTCTCTCCTTCCTAAAACAAGGGGTAGGAATGTCTTTTTCATAGAGGGAGGAGAGAAATAGATACATAGCTAAGAGCGATGGCATAGGCCATGCTCCCAGATAGAGTTCTTTTTCCCTCTTTTATTTAATTATTTTCTAAGTATAGATCCATGTTGATGATGATCAACTGATTTGCTTCCTTCTAAACTCTTCCCATTATTCACCTTCTTAGTTAGCTAGTCATTTTATTTACTTAGGGTTTGCTTAGCAACATTTTTTGTTTTTAAGTACTAATGGTGTTTGTTAGGGAAAAAATAGATTTGTGTTTGATAAATCAGTTCATTTTTCTATTTTCTTAAACGAATAAAAAAAATTATGTTAATGAGAAAAAAAATTGATTTAAATGTGTTTTTGGTTTAAAACAAAATGAAAGGGACGCTTGCCCTGGGCCTCACATTTAACACCCTCTCATCTTTGTCTTCTTTCCCTCTCGCCATCTCCTCCTTTTTGCTGTCTCCTTCTCTCCTTCTCTCGACATTTACATGATCATAACTAGAAAAGGAAATACTAGCAACTGAAGACAATGGTCTGGACTGAGAGTGAAAGGGCACGATCCATCACCATGAGAACATGGAGAAATAGATTAACCTAATGATAGAGCTTAAATTCATTGCCAAGGGCTTGCAATGCCAAACCCGTTGTGAGGACAATGGGTTTTTCAGACATTTCCTTGAGAAAAAGGAAAATGGATTCAACGATCTCTATTAATTATAAGTCACCACCTAAATCAGGGTCTAGGAACCATAATTAAAAATAAAAATAAAGTGATTCTAATATGAAGTGCTCTAACCATGAGTTAGAATTTGTGTTAAGTTGTGGTCTGAGGAAAATGTTGGGCACTTCGGTCCACCTAATAACAAATCGGACTTCAACACTAAGTATTGTATATTATGAATGGACCGACTAATCATGCACATCTACTGTATACACACCAAATTAAGAAACATATCCAAAATACAAACAAGAAAAGGAGGGGAATATATCCACATAACCATATTCAATTAAATCTGCATGTTCAGCATACTGAATGTAAATCATACATACTGAATTAAAGTGGAAAAAGATATGGTAAAACCCTAAACTAGCATATATACAACATGCTAGAAATTACAAAAGTATCTTTATCATAGCATACATACAATATACATCAATGAAACATCCTAAATCATGGGGAACATGAGATTGGGATCAGACAACCATAAAAGTATTATACAATCGTGATTTACAACAAGAAAACTAAAATAGAATACATGAGGCACATACATTAAATGCTTAAAATACCCCTAGTATACATGCTATAATATAAGAATGAAAAATTATATGGAATATGGGGATGGTGGTCATGTGAACAAGTAGAATACATTTAACATCTTATACATGAATATTACAAAATAGAAAATAAATTCATGTATAATTAAAAGGACAAAAATACCCCTAACATAAACTGTGCTAGAAAGAAGGAATATTATGAAAAAACAAAGGGAAAAAAGGAACAGACTCAAAATCAAAACTAACACCATTAAACTCTTCAAAACAAAGCTAAAAAAATCAAAAAGTAAAAAAAAAAAAACAAAACAAAACAAAGCAACACTTCAAAACATCTCACATATGGGGCCGGTTACATGAATCTTTACCCTCCAAATAGCTCTTTTTGAGGTTAAGCCATAGTTAGTTAAAACAGGAATGGAAAAAAAAAAATCAGAAAACGGACTCTAACTGTATGAACCGTTTAGATTTGTTAAGTACAGGACAAAAAAAGGGAAATATAGATCCATAAATTGAGAAAATCTCAATTATTTAAGAATATTATATTTTCATTTTTTGGAGAAATGGTTTAGATGACTTTATGGTGACTGAAATAGATGGTGTTTGAGAGGGCATTTAGCAAATATAGTGGAAAAAGAGGCACTCTCAGATTTGTCCTAGAGAGAGAGAGAGATTCTAAATTATGTTCCCAAAACGCTACCAACAAGGTACCAGTAGATGTGTCGAACTAATTTTGTTGCGCAGCGTCATCAGTCTTGTGGTGACCATTTTTTAATTATGCCTCAACTTGTGGTCAATGGATTCACTTGAAAAACAACCGAACTAAAGCTTTCATTTCACTCCTCACTCATAGTCCCCCATCAATAACTTATGAGTGGGAATTGGAGTGAGCCAATTATAAATACCAATGATTTGGGGTGAGATGTTCTTAAGTACCTAATTCATGGCACTGGTCTGGGTACTTCTAAAGTGAGTTTAAATTCAATTTTGTTAAGGAGGTTTCATAACCACCTCCCCTTTTAAAGATTTTAGGTTATACTAGAATTAATACCTAGACTTGCATGTTTCCTTATTACTTCTTAATTCTTTGAGACATACCATCATTCTCTGTATCACCTTTCTTGTTAATGGTTGAACTTAGATATCTAAAATAGTCACGTTGTGGTATCTCTCTCTACTCAAGTTTCACCACTACATTATTGTTCATGTACGACTAAAGTTACGCACTGTATACTTCGTCTTTGTTCTACTTATTTTAGGACCTCTTGATTCCAAGAAAGAAAATACAAACAAAAATATAAAATAAATCATAAAAAAAAATCACAATGAAAATAGAAGAACTAGATCTAGAACTTTGAAGAAGAACACTTTTTGATAAAAAGTTATGGAAAATCCATGTAACTGCGCACAACATTGTTGTTGCCATACTGAGGGCAGCAGTGACGTGCTCAAAACAAGAGAGATTATTCTTCATATAAAACTCAAAATGAATGAAGTAAAAAGGATAAGATACTATACTCACCTTGCTACAAATTTTGTGTAGAGAGCAAAGTGATTGGACAGGTATAGGCTTAGGCAATAATGAGCTTAAACTGGAACTGATGCACCAGAATTAATGAACAACTCCAAAAATATGATTCTAAAGCTCTATAAATCATCGAGATAATTTGTTGAACTTGGGGGATTCCTCCAAAACGTGGGAGGGAACATCTATTTATAACCTTGAAACCTATTGATCGATGAAGGAAGGATCTATGTGTTTCCATTATTGTGGGAATTCTTTCCTCCATGGAAAGGGGTCAATGTGGCTATATATGCAAAAAAATATTCTTCCATAGCCTTTTTTTTTTTCTTAGGGTTCTAGAGTCTTCTAGGTCATTTCCACAGGCTTAAAATTAGTCTCGGTACAAGGCACAATGAGGAAGAGATCCAGGCGAGATTTCACAAACAGATTTGGATAATCCCTATATTTTCACAAGAGACAACATGTAAAGGCTTCTGGCCAACATGTAACAAAAATCGACAGGCATTGGTTGAGGGTCGAATGACATTGTCTAGGGAATGAAACAACATCAACCAAATCCACAGACGGCACCGACCAAATTCAGGGTCAAATTGACTTGGCCTGGCATTTAGGGTTTGTTCTGATTGAGCCCTTTCCTTGAACCAAGATTAGTCAGTGGTCTGTGGGTTGGTCTTGGTTTATTCTAAGTATTCTAACCAATTACCATCTTTCAAAAACATTTTTTTATCAAATTAAAACCTCCTAAACCAGTATGGACACTCAGATTATCGGCATGAGCAAATAAAGAAAATTCACAGTTATAGATAAAAGATCACATCACATTCCAGAGGAATTACAATTTATTATTGCCTAACCCCTTTGGGGGTGACAAAATGAGGTGTCTACACTAACAAATGCGAAAAAGATGAGAAAGCTAGGAAACTCAAGGTCAAGAAGGCAATCGTAAAGTATAACATGAAAAAAGGGGTTGCATGTTCCAGTAGGGGAGTGGGGTGAGAGATGGATTCCAATAATCCTGCACTCCCTTGACATTCTTCATGGTATGTTTCAATTTATCCAGCTTTAGGGTTATCATGACTGCCCTCACGTTTATGACGGTTAGGACTGTGGTCCTTAATGATTTGTGATATTAGGGGAACCAACTTGGCCATTAGCCCAATCAAAATTTTCATTGGGTTTTCAATTGTTCCATGTTCGAAATTGGTTGCTCTTGATCACTCATCTCTGGTTCTGGCGGTGATAGACCGGGTGAAGCATGAACTAGTCTATCTTGAACCCCAACCCAAAGTACAGACAATTTGACCTCTCCTCTATGAGGAATGGTGCCTAATTAAGTAATGCCATGATTAGACCAGTATTGATTCTCAAGAAACCCTGGTGCTTTAGGAATCCAAATGTACCCTCTAGTTGCCTCTAAAAACAGGAATCATGTGTGTCCATGATAGCAAACAAATGCCACAACAATCAACCATTCAAACCTAAATAAGGGTTAGTAAGTGCGAGTACAAAGTTATCTAACTTAGCAAGCCCAACTGTTGAGGTTTATACCAGAGCAGAGTCGATAGTGTAACAAACAACAAAACTATTGCTAGACACGTAGTTGCCCAATTCCTTGGCTCTATATTCCTACATGATGTGATGGTTTAAGTGAATAAGACAAAAAGATTCCATAGCAAGATGCATCTATTTACCTCTCACCACACCTTCACGTTAGGTGAGCCAACAACACAACCATTTTCTGCATACATGAAAGTACTTGACTGAGAGTTGTGGTTTCATCGAGTGTAAACCGTGTGTCTACACACAAGTTCGAAAACTACACACAACAAACCTCAACCTTAGTAAATATGTTTAGCTACACGGCCCATAAAGGTGTAAAAAGTAATAGAAGTAAAAGAAAGAGACATAGCTCCACCACATAAACATCTCACCTAAAAGGGGTTGACTACACATATTTTCGCCCTCCAAATAGATATATTTGAGGTCATACTAGGGTCTAAACCTAAAGTTTGCATGTCTTTCCTGACAACCTCTCCTATATTCATGGGGTAAATTTAGAATAAATTATGTTGTATTATGTGATACAGTATCTGCAATGCATGATGCAGTTAGCTCACAAAAGTTAGTAAAAAAAGTATACAAAATATAAAAAAAGTTATGATATACGATACAACATACATGCCAAGCAAGTCAAAATTTAAACTAAATTCCCAATAGAGTCTCCACTGTGAAAACATCGACAGGGAAATCGTTACTCATCCTCCTTATTAGGTAGAAGAGTGTTAGAATAATCAATGGGTTCGAATCCGAAACCCTAATGTAAGAATCCACACAGAAACAAGAACACGATCGGATCCTTCTAGTAGCTAAAATAAAAATAGATAAGAGAAATACCATTGAGCATGGAATTGTCCCTTAAACAATAGATGTAGATTCTCAAGAACTAAAGAACAGTCTCATGAATATGATACTCAATGGAGTTCCATCCACTAATATCTTGTGCAACCTTTTACCTTTGGAATTCTCTCACATAGGCACTACTCCTGTGAGGGGAGTTTGTGCTTTCAAATCTATAAAGGTAAAAGTGACAGCTGCAGGGACCATTACCTTATATTTATAATAGAATCCCTAAAACCCTAATTCATTCCCATAATGGATTGGGCTAGGAATTTCTTAATCAGAGTGAGTCTATAACTACTTGGGCCCAATGGATCAATCAGTATCATGTAAGCCCACATAAAATTTCTAATAATCTCCCACTTGGGCTATATTAATACTGACGTTTTTCTATTGACAATTAGTCAAATAATCCCAAGACTAGACACCACTCAAACAAACTTTGATCCAATCAATAATCTCTACTGTTGAACAATAATAGAAAATACATCTCAATATACGACATATAACTATTTAATGTTTCAAACAATAGAAAACTATCAATTCAAATTGTCTGGAAACATATATATAAGGAATTGATACAATACCTGTGATCACATAAAATATCTCCTTCCTTATAGGTCATTTCCTGTTCTAAAGATTAGCCTACCTTGAAAACATCATAGGTAGTAAACTTTAATATTAATCAATACTTAAATAAATCGTCATTTTTTTAAATTAATACCTTACTTTGGCATACCGTCTGTGGTTGACCACCATTTTCATGGATTTAGGTTAAATATCACCATAAATCTCAAACTTTGGCAAACCGCTTGTATTAAACCACCACTTCCTTGGATTTAGGCTAAATACTATTATAAATTATAAACGTTGGCTAAATACCGTCTTTACCATTAACTTTGACTAACACTGTCTATTATAATGAACTTTGGTTAAATACCGCCAATTAACTTGATTTACTGTTAATTACTTTGGCTAAGCACTATCAATAAACCTTAGCAGGCACCACCTTTAAACTTTGACTTTTATCGTCTTTAAATTTTGGTTGTCGCCACCATGATATCTTTGGTTAAATGAGATCATAAAACTCTCAATAACCAAGCATATCAAAAACTTCAATAACACCAATGTCAAAAAACATGGCTCTTAAACACTTTATCCATAAACTTGGGTGATATCACATTTGGGCAAAAGTCACTTTTACTTTAGGAAACATACAATTGAACTGAATGTACCACTTTGGTAGGTTTCACTCATTCTTCTCATGTTTTCATATTGGAGATGAATATATGTACAAAAGTATATGCTTTAATATGTTTCTTACACAACCATGGACAACACAAATAAATTAAACATTAATGTACATAAATAATTCAGAGAACAAGATTTAGGAAAAAATTATTCCAAAATCATTAGAGAAATTAATAGGGTAGCAAAGTTGTTCCTATTTTCCTTCAGTTGTGCTTTGATCAGCAATAACAACTAGTTTGGGTCCCCTGAGAGCTGAAATCAGATCAAATAATCTTAAACAAGTCTCATATATGAAACATACACACCAAATAATCGGGCTAGAAAATTTAATATGTACATCTAGCAGATAAACTATACAAGAGTCACAACTGTAACTATATTCCTATTCTTTGGGCTAAGAATGCATTGGTCTTCTTGTAAATCCAAATTTACTGTGAAAATACAATTACTTTTATCACATATGGGCTTATAAACCTCTAGGTTATAGTCCTTTCCATACATGTATTTTCTTTAACTTGGGTGATATCACCTTTGGGCAAATGTCACCAACTTTGCTGCACTTGAAAAAACTATGAAAGAATAGGATATACCACTTTGGTGGATTTTATCCAATCCTTTCATAGCTTCCTAAAAATGTACTGTCCAACATAATATATGAGGAAGCTCACACTGAGTTTAATTCTAATGTATTTATCCATCATATGGTGTTTCAACCAAAACATAAAAGCAGAAAGTGACATGAATAATTCAAACCAATGCAAAAACTTAAAATAGTTCTGAAACAAATAAAAATGGGTTCCAAAATAGTCCTTTTACATTAAAAGAAACATAGTACATTGAATTTATCCTCCCACTAGCAACCTAATATATTGACCTTCTACTAGTAACACCTCCAACTAGCAACCTAGCATACCCAATTTATCTTCCACTGGTCGAGTCATATAAAATAGCTTAAGGTCCATAACTCTATCCTCTCACATGGTTCGATCAATCATAAATTAATCTATTTATTGAAAAACATAAATTCATTTATATGTGAAATAGACCAAAACTTATTCACATAGGCTCAAAACTAAAGAAGTTAATTAATTAATGTTCATAAACAGATTTTTAAAATCAATGACAGTATTTGAGAGCTTGGTATTGGATTGATCAAAACTGATACTAATCCAACCCAATCAATCCGAATTAGTCCAATCAGATTATAAAAATAACACATGAAATAAATCTATAACCTATGATCATAGTCTTGTAACACTCATCCACCCTATTGTTATTGATCAATTGTCCAATACCTTTTAGGACAAAATTCTTTGCTTTAAAAGCATAATACCATACTTTTGGTTTGGATTTCCTAGTACAGAAAACTAGGTCTTTGAGGCACATATAGACCTCCATATCCTCAAGCCACTTTTATAGACATATAGTTTAATAGTTTATCATAAGGAAAATAATTAATTCAACATACAATGAAGATGTATATATCCTAAGCATGTAATATCAATGAAATTGAAAAAATATATATTATAATGCTAACCATTAAACATAACCAGAGTGTCGACTGCAACTACATTCCTAACATTTAGGTCTGGAATGCACTGGTCCACTCAAAAACTATAATGACTATGGAGTTCTTCAACTTTAAAAATTACTATCACCTTTGGATGAATAGCAATCTCTAGGTTAAGGTCTACCTATAGTATACTTGTATTTATACTCATATTTGATAATGTCACCTTTGGGCGAGCATTACCTAATTTCTGCCAATAATTTTTTGTGTCTTTGAAAATAAGAGAAAACACTTGAGTTGCAAACCTATTGTAGTAACCTTGGATTTTACCACTTTGGTGGATTCCATCCATTCTACTGCAATAGCTTGCAACTACACTTAGCAGCCTAAATTTGTGGATTATATTCATTACACTGATACAAATATAGTTAATCAAAATAATTGCAAATAAAATTTGGGTCTTATACCAGATCGGAACTACATTTTACTAACACTATGCAAGCCATGATATACTAAGGTTTTGATCAAATTTAATGATTTGACACAATAGATAAAAAAATATCCACATGTGTAAATTTTCCCCAAGTCGGGTCCCTATGATCACCAAAGATAATCATATTGCATATAAAATTAAAGAGGACAAAAAAATGAATCCAATGCAAAAAATTGCGTCCAAAAATTCATTCTTACGAACTCGTACATGCAATTTAAAGTATACAACCATTTTTTCTCTTATTTTAAATAACCTTCCCAGTCAACACTGTACAAATCACCGCCAATAAACTTTCCCAGTGGGTTTTTTGATGACCGATCGAAAAACCCAAACGAATGAATTAAGTATGGGTTATTGGGTTGGATTCTAAGGCCAACACAACCCGACTGGTTCAATTGTGGTCTGGTCCAATGGAATCGATTTGTCATGCCTAATTTGATTTAGTTTGAGTTAGATGAAATAAACCTCCTTAATGGGTCTTACTTTGTTTAAAATTTGTTAATGGGTCTCAATCCATTATCCTTCTAAATAAAAACCCAAAGCTACTTAGCCCATCAAGTTTAGAAAATAAAACTCATTCCAGCTCCGAAGGCTTGTAATTATGCATGATAAGCACATGCTCACCCTAAGGTTTCAACTAAAAAGAAAAAACCCAATCGGGCCCATCATAGCTAACGCCCAATATGGGCAGCATGTTTGTAAGTCAGCCCATAAAAGATGAAACCTAATAACAAAAAAGAAAAGAAAAAAAAAAAAAAGAAGAAAAAACAAAAACAACATAAAATACCCAAGTCTAATAAAACTAAGGGCTTAAGGGTATCAATGTAAACACACTTATATAATGGAAAACGTACCCACAACGTCTTCTTCTTCCTCCCTTCTCTTCAACCGCCGCCACAACATTGTAGGTCATCATTTTTTTTTTATATACCAACCAACAACCGACTATTGCTGGAGAATACTAACAGCCACAAAGGCTGCATCGATTGCCACCGCCACTAAGGCCCGGAGTCTTGGCCGTGAAGGCCTATTCTCTAGTCGTCAAAGGTTTGCTACCTTGGACATGAAGACCTACTTCCTTGTTAGTGAGGATCTGAAAAGAAAGGTTTAGTCTGTAGCTTTGGCGGTGTTTTTTTTTTTTCTAATATTGTTGTGCTTGACAACAGTAAGCACCACCCCAAATTCATAATTTATTACATCTTTCAACCAAAGCAAGAGAAAGAATCTTGCTGGGAATTGGCTTAGTTTTTTTTTTTTTTAATAAGTAGTTGTAAGTTTGAAGGCCTGCCAACGGTAAAGAGAAGCTGCAAACAACAGCTAGCATGGTTGCGCTGGCCTTCGCCGACAACTAGTCAGCCCAAATAAAAAAAATATCAAATCTTCCACCGACCAAAATATCAAATCGATCAAGAAATAAAACCATATAAACAGAATTTATTCAAATAAATTGACGAGAATAATACTACATCGGTTCTTATCCAGTGTGGTTGGCTCTGATATCACTTGTTAGAATAATCAATGGGTTCGAATCCAAAACCCTAATGTAATAATCCACACAGAAACAAGAATATGATCGGATCCTTCTAATAGCTAAAATAAAAATAGAGAAGAGAAATACCATTGAGCGTGGAATCGTCCTTAAACAATAGATGTAGATTCTTAAGAGCTAAATAACAGTCTCATGGATATGATAATGAAGAACTACACAATGGAGTTCCATCCGCTAAGATCTTCTACAGTCTTTCACATTTGGAATTATCTCACATAGGCACTATTCCTGTGAGGGAGTTTGTGCTTCCAAAACCATAAAGGTAAAAGTGACAGCTGTAGTGACCATTAGCTTCTATTTATAATAGAATCCCTAAAACCCTAATTCATTCCCACAATGGATTGGGCTAAGAGTTTCCTAATCAAAGTGAGTTTATAATTGCTTGGGCCTAATGGATCAATCGGTATCATGTAAGCCCACATAAAAGTCCTAGTACAAAGAGGCTAAAAAGAAAAGGGGTTGGAGCCACCACCTAGATTGTTAGGATCTAAGTCCCATAACATAAACTTGATGACTTTCATATAGCTTATGGGGAGTTGGTTGTACCATCGGTCTGAGTAAGTGTTTAGTAATAATTATGGGAATAGAATAAACAACTTAGTAATGTCGATCTTTCTATTCCTAGGCCAACTAGGTAAAGTATTCAAATAACCACACCATGACGAAATAATTAAATTATATGGGGCACTCACTCGGAAGGTTCTAAAACATTGGAAAGGTCATGGGATTGGACCAAAGCGGATAGATCTATCCCTGTTAAAAAAAAAAATTATTATGATTTTACCCTTAGAGCATACATGTGGAACATGATCGAAGATCAATCAAGGCCAATACCATTTTGATTAGATCAACAGTGACCGTTCTGTTCTATTTTTCAGAACCATGCTCACTCGTGGGGCTTGGATGCAAAACACAAGTTAGCATAATGAATGCAAGGAAAACGAAGATACCATATTCTCTAGAATTCACTATGAAGCAGAAACTCAACACACAGTGAAGATGAAAAATCATACAATCAAGCACATGCAACTCTAATGACCTAAACATGATTTACATAAGGTACAGGGGGAAGTACGATATGCTATCACGAACAATTAATGTAGTGGAATATATCATTCATGTAGACGAAAGAAGGCATGCCGTATATGATGAGAAATAAAGTGACTTGCGAATATACAAGCATGATAGATGTCGTCATCGAAGCATGGGAACTATTCTAGTCATGTTAAACATGCATATATGTTACAAGGGTTGAGGAACATGAATATGGAACATAGTATAACATAGGGAAAAAAATCTATCATGCTTTAACAATGAGTATGGTTACCATTTTGCTTATAACCCTCACCTAGGAAGGTGGGATCGTGAGTGGAATAACGTATATGACCGTCATCTATGGAGATGGTTCTTATACGCCTATGGGTGTGTGGATCTCTACCTAGGGAGATAGGTCTCCACACCTCTCCTTGCATAACCATTCAAGGGAAGAGAAACAAAAAAGGTACTTTAGAACAGAAATGAGAAGATATGAGAGTACCTATTGAAAAACCTTAAACGAGAGGTGTAAGCGGCCACCTAAGACTTGGGAAGAAGGCCTCAAGTTTGGGTTCAGGGTTTGAGTAGGTAGAAAACGATTCATTTTCTCTCTTGGTTTACTTAGACGATGAAAGACTACTTGTGCAAGTTTCCACAAGCTTAGCTTTGAGAAGGATCCCTCCTTAACGTGAGAGGAATATTATTTATACAGTTTGTTAGGATCAAACATCCCTAGGTACGTTAAGGATCATTGTATGGATCCCTATTGTCGATTGAGAATTTCCCAAGTTGGTTTGGGTCAATGGTTGTGATTTTCCAATAATATTGTCCAAAGAAGTGTGGACATGTTAATTTTGGGATCAAAATCCTCTGCAGCGCCATTTCTTGGCGGAGCCTACCTGGGATGTTGACAAGTGGGCGATGCCATGTGTATGATAGATCATCACTTATACCGGTCTAAAAAATTGGTTTTGAAAACCCAACCGGGTCGACCAAAACCCCAAAATGGTAGATGACTTCGATCGTTCACTTCTTCTTCTTCTTCTTCTTCAGGTCGTACGAAAGCAAACCCTCTCTGGAAGCTCGCCCACGTCCATGGATCTGCAAGAACCAGCATTGTTCTCCTAGAGCTAGGATTTCATGACCACAACTTATTTGGACTCTCTAAGGTCGCTGGGGTCATGCAATTGTTCAGCTCGGAGGCTGAGGGGCGATGCGCATAGTCTTAAGTCCAAGAGCGGGTTGTCTCCTCTTCAACATGTAATCTACTTCCTTGCCACCCCCTTTTCAGAGATCTCCTTGTTCTCTTACCAGATTTTCCTCCATACCTTCGCCGCCTTCTTCATCATATTGTTCCATCCTTCAGGGATGTTCGGTAGGTGTCCGGGCCTCCTAAAAAATCCTGACAAAAATGAAACTGGGGTGGTCCCACTGGATAGAAGAATCTCGCTTTGTCAGGTTGACCTGCCCATCCTGCAGTTCTCGTGATCAAGGGTTAGCTGGAAGAAGTCTATCTTACTCTGTCAGAGTTACAAAAGACGTCAGCTCAGAGGCTGAGGGGGATGAAGAGTTGGGACGATGGAATGTGGTTTTCCGGGGACTTCTCGGGTTGTCTTCTCAACAGTTTCATCGCATTCGAATTTGAGCTTTGTGGGTTTTCCTGATATGAATTTGATTATGGTGAAGGAAGATGTTGTCACTGATGATCCTTCTTCTTTCTCTGCTCAATTTGGTTTCTTTTGGTTACGGCATGGTGGTTGATATGCTTGTCATTCCAAAGTTAAATTTTAAAAATCGTTGCCTACCTTTTACTCTTTTAGCAGTCGCTGAACAAAAGCAAAATAAAAAATGTGAGGGTTTGCCCACTTCAGGGGAGCATAACTCACGGTAGAGGCAGAGTCTCACGGCCTAGGAACTACTATGCTTCGTTCGAACAGAAGACAGTAAGGAGGGAGCAGAAGAAGAAGAGGGTTTGCCTTCAGACGTCCAAAAGATGGCAAGGAGGAGATCAAGAAGATGTGAGGGTTTGCTTTCTACGACGAGAGAGAAAGGGGAGAAGAAGAATAAGAGGTTGAAGGATCGAACACGCATACGGTTTGGGGTTTGATCGATCCAATGAGTTTTCAAAATCTATCTTTTAGACCGATATAATTGATGATCCACCATACATGTGGCATCAGTCACGTGTCGACATCGTAGGCAGTCTCCGCCAGGCTCTGCCAAAAATGGTGTTGCAGACGATTTCGATCCTTAATTTTGTGCTGAAGGGGTTACTTAGGGGCTTAGGGGCTTAGGGGTGTCCAAATTGGTCCCAAGAGCTTCCCAACTGAGTCCCACGTGGGTTTGAGAACGAAAATCTCCCGAAACAACAAGCGAGAGGAATTAGCTTAACAACAAGCGGCTATCAAAGAAAAGGCCTTGCTGTCGACTTGGAGCCTCTGAGTGTCGATCCGTATGGACTGGTATCGAGATGTGCTTTTATTGGCCTTGAGATTATAATGGTCTGCTCGATAGCCAAAAGAATTGTCTCACTGTCGAGTCGGGCCTTTGAGTGTCGACCTCCCTTATGATTGTTGACTTGGGGTTTTGTTGGGCTTGTTCACTTCTAAACCTGGCCAATTCCAAAGAGAACTGGACCAGGCTAGGCTTGTACAGGGTTGACTTGAGATCTTTGATTGCTTAGGGGTGTCAACCGGTCGGGCCTAATCGGGCCTGGCCATTAAAAACACTGGCACCGTGAAAGCTCGTTTACTTAAACGGGCCTAGGTTTGGGGGGCATGCTACGGTTTGTAATTGGGTCGGTCGGTGTCGGGCTTTAATCGGACTACCTTGAACAGGTCTTATAGGGCCTTAAACGGGCTATGGACCTACTTAATTCTGAACATGCCTACCCTAAAATCCTTTTTTAAGCGGATTAAATTATTGGAGGATAATATTCACAATTCCGGAACCATATCTAAGAGAATCACATCTTTAAAATGTAATCTAAGTTCCAAGAATTACACTTTTTTTAACAATTGAATGATCCAAGAACATTACAAACCTGTAGTTGGGTTTTCGATTCACTGGTATACAATGAAAGAAAAAACATATTTTCATTATTCCGCTTACAATCTCCAATAATGTTCCACATTCCCCATTCAATTTAAGAAGGACATCATTTCAAATCATAGATGGGCATAGTGTAATGGAGTTTTCAAGCTGTTGGATTAGGGCTAAACTCAATCCCCATTGTCAATATATTGGCAATAAATACCTGCAGGCTTCAGCCTCCCAATCCAACTGATTAAAGTGTAGATGGTACAACCACTTCAAAAATTTCTAGAGAGATGTTCATCAACCCGACAGGTATTTAGTCTAAAGTGTAGATAGTCCTATATCGTCTTTACTCATATTTTGTATTATTAGCGGTAAAATAGGTATTTAGCCATTTTAAATGGGGTTGGGTCGGTCGGGCTCTTGACGGGCTAGTAGCATGCAACAGAACGCCGTTTTATAATCGAGCTAGGCTTAAGCCCGACATGTTTATTAAACATGCCGATTCAAGTCAGGCCTTAAGCGAGTCGAGCTCAGTCCAACCTACCGATGCGGGCTCAGGATTGACACCCCTATGATTGCTCATAACTTTGAGATTTGTATGTTCGATTCATGTGATTCAAAGTGCATTTTTCTCGATATCCTTTATAATCTTGATTTGGTATCGGAATTAGGACTAGTGTTGGCTTAGCAGGGATTGCCTCCAGTGTGGATCCTGCTCTTTTGGGATGTAATCTTTTTCCTTAGAAGGGCATATAGTCTTGCTTTTTTTTTTTTTTTTTATGAGAAATAAAAATATATAGTCTTGCTTTGATACCAAGTGTGTGTTTGTTGAAATAATCTGTATTTCAAACTTAGCAACAACTTTCCCGGAGCAATTACTATTTCTTTGTTTTTCTCAATAATAGGAGCATTTGGTGATTTTTCATGATTGACTTGTGGGTAGTGTGAGCGACATTATTGGTTAACAAATAACACAGCTATCGGTTATGAAAAATACTCATCATAGTCCTATGCGATCTCCGAAGGTTACAAAACGAGGTTGTCTAGAGTACCCTCTTCACCCTTTAATTGATTTAGATGTTGGCACCTGAGTTTATGAGCAGGTGGAAGAAAACTTTCTCAATTGCCATTTTTTTTGTGGTAAGAAATTATTTTTTCCTTTACGGTGGAAGAAAACTTTTGCCAATTCATAACCAACTCGTATGCTACGGAATTAAAGTCGGGCAGCCCATTGACACGCCGGTGGTAGCGGTAACGGTAACGGTAACGGCAACGGCAACGGCAACGGCAACGGGTGGTTGTGAATATAGGTTAAGTGGATAACCATACGATTTAAAGAAAAATGCATTGCACGTGCCCTCCGTTGCCGTTGGAGCGCTAAACCGAACTTTGCGGTCTCTCTCTCTGCCCTTGAGAAGGCCTCTTGCGCCCCCGTTCCTTTAGCCCCTTAAGGCGAAAACTGAAAATCCGGATCCTGAAATCTGGTCTCTGCCCTTCTATAGCCCTTCTTTCTTTCTTCCGTCATTCATTCTCGAATCTCAAATTCTCATCGTCTCCTAAATTTCTCTCCCGATCGATTAATCGATCTCGTTAATGATAGATTAGGGAAAAGTGGGTATACGACGGATGATCTCATAAGAGAAAAAGGCTGTATGGGCATCCATTTATACTGTTTACACAATCAATTAGTATTGTTTCTTACTTTCTTCGCAGGCATGGAAGGCCTGTCAGTGGCGCAGTGGAAGAACTCAAAAGTCTGAGGATATTAGGAAATAATGGGATCAATTAATTGAGAGTTGTAGTACATTACAAATGTGGCGATCTTCGGGTACTCTGTTAAATCGGAGTCTGTTTTTAACTTCGGCGGCTAGAAGGCCGTTGGGGTTGAGGTGGGCGGAGACTGAGAGTTGTAGCCGCCCCTCGGTATGTTCACCTTCCTCCGGCGAGGCATCATCGAAGAAGACTGATTCCGACAACAGCTGCCATGGAAGAGGAGGAAACATTGGCGTAGAGGCAGATGCCATATCGTTCTCTGAGGCAAGGAAGCTAATGCGACTGGTGAATGTGGAAGCATTGAAGAGGAATCTTGGGATGGGAGGGGAGGAGGTGATCAGCTTTTCTGAGCTTCTCCAGGCTTGTGAAAACATGGGCGTAGTCAGGTCGCCTGGCGAAGCTGCCGCTTTCGCCCGAGTTCTTGACGAGGCTGGTGTCGTGCTACTATTTAGAGACAAGGTCTATCTTCACCCTGATAAGGTAACTTCACCTGTTCCTTGCTCTCTACTTCAGTCTCCTCTATTGATTTTTTTGGTACGTATTTTCAAGATTTTGTTATGTTCTGTGTTTGAAATTGGAGTATATTCCCTTCCATCCGTTGGAGGTTCGGTTCATGCTCTCCTATTATGTTTTAAGAATTTGGGGTACGCTCTTTCTTTCTTCCGTGGGCAGTATTTACTTATCCCTTGCGCGCGTGTAGTGGGAAAGTTTCTGTGAGAACGAACTCGAGCGGTGCTCAATACTACTGTTGTCTTCTACTTGCGTTTTGCTTTTGAGGGATTTGGTTGAACACAAAAACAAGGGAACGAAAAGTACATGGTTATGATTAAGCGGTTTAGCAGTCTGTTTCTTTCTCTCTTTCCCTGTTTGCCTTTCAAAAGAAGTAAGCATCGCCCTGTTAGTTGAACGGCAAGACCTTTGAACACACCCCATATTGTTAACGGTACATATCCACCTTCACAAGCATCATCTATTTAGTTTCCCATTTTTTTCTTTTTCCCTCTTCTAATGCATTCCTAAAGTTTGCTTATTTGCTTTTGCTTAGGCATTTAAAACACAGCAGCCTCCATTTACTGCTTTAGATTTTATCACAGGTGTATGGATGAATCTCCATTGTTATGTTCGTTCCATTCTGTTGAATGGGTATCTTATTTCTCTTCTCTCTCGTTCGTTCCATTCTGTTTCCATTATTACTTCCATAAGAGATTCTAGATGGTATGTTCAATGATTTATGCATAGGCAACCTAGAAAAGGGGGAGGGTGCTAGCTTTGAAATAATAATTTTCAGTTACACTAGAATGCAACCATTGAGGAGATACATTCTTTTATATATATATATATATATAGCAACAAACACAGTTTGGGCCATCAAATCATCTCTAAAATCCACAAGCTAATCCTGCTGGAAGTTCATTCTGGGCATATGGAAGATCCAGCTGGGTTTTGATTTTTCTATTGAGAATATTAAAAGGCTTCTCCAAAGAATTCCATCAGGGAAAAAGAGAATGGAAATACAGAACACTGTCTTTGGATCCAGAATGGTTTCTCTGTCCAAACCATGCTTGTTTCTTAGATGTGCAATTTACCACCTTGATTGTGCTTGCTTCTAGTTCCTAGTTTCAAAGTTCAATTCAGCTGGTGTTCAATTTCCGGTTCCTGAGTCACAGGATAGCTAGTGATATGAAATACCTAGATTCAATTCTGCATCAAGCAACGCGATGAGTGGCATCAACTGGTTAAGTTTAGTTGGTCAATTAGCTAGTTCACACACAAGTTTCATTCTATTTTATCCTTTATAAGATAGGTGTGGGCTCTTAATTATGTAACTACTAGTCCTGAAGGCCTCTTTCTTGTGATTCACCTCATGGTTTATTAAACCATCGTGAATCAAGCTTTCTGCTGAATTGATTCATAATATTTTGGGTGCCTGGTAAATTTGGGTAAATGTCTTGAAGGCAATACTCTGAAGGATAAAGGAGTGAAAGATTAGCTCAGGCCTTATGCTGCTTTTGCAATGCACCTTAGATGTCCACGCTCTACTTTCTGATCCCTCCCCATACTCCCAATGCTCCATTAGCCATTTTCATCTATATGTGGAATTTCCTTGGGTAAAGGATTGCAGATCACAAATATATACATATATTTATCACAAAATTAAATATCACCAAGACTATGAATATGTCATATATTTATCTGCTTGCTTCTCCTTGGAAGCCTTGGATATTTGCTTTACCATTTGACCTTCAGTTCATTTTTTCCTACCTTTTCTTTTCTTTTCCTTTTCTGTTTACAGGTTGTGGACCTAGTGAGAAGAGCAGTACCTCTTGGTCTCACACCTGAAGGCGATCCTAGGAGGGATGAACTGAAAAGGCTGCAAAAGAAAAAGGAAGAAATTGACATGCTGGCCCATAAGCAGGTGCGCCGCATCCTTTGGTCTGGGCTGGGTTTTGCGATGGTGCAGGTGGGGCTGTTTTTTCGGCTCACATTCTGGGAGTTCTCGTGGGATGTCATGGAGCCCATTGCATTTTTCAGTACAACCACTGGTCTGGTGATCGGTTATGCCTACTTCCTGTTCACATCAAGGGACCCAACATACCAAGACCTGATGGAAAGACTTCTCCTTTCGAGAAAAAGGAAGATGTTTAGGAAATATAATTTTGATGTTGATCGTTTTTGGAGTTGCAGAGACAATGCAAATCACCTCTAGATATCACCACCTCAGCCAAAGGACAGATAGAGTTGGAACTAGAAACTGGGGATGCTTCTCATAAGGATTAAGCTTTCTGGTTCTTGATAAATTCATGCATCTTTACACTCCCTTTGGGACATGTTTTTAGTGTATAATGCAGATTTTTAGCTTGTGAATTTTACATAATTTATCTCTTTGATGCGGGCAGACGGATACTTGTATGGTGATGACTGAAGAGAGGTGAAATCAGTGCAGTGTTTTTTTCTGGTAGAACTCTATGCAGAGTGGTTATTGTTTGTGGAAATGATTACTTTTCGTCTTGCCCCTCCCCCTCAGAACGAAGACTTCATTTTTTTCTGTTGCCTGGCATACATCGCATCATTGCTGACTCTGTTGTTGAATTTCCCAATTACAAAGCTTTGCAACTGCATTTCAATTTGTATCTGGTGAGTTCTTTGCTAATATATATGATGCCTAACTATTTCTGATCTTGATCCATCCACGTGGGTGGAGGATTTTGAGGGGAAATACTTTCTGCCCAGAATTGTGGTCTACGTCAACACTCTCATGTGTCTATCTCTTTCCTCATCCTTTTTGAAATTACATCTCTGCTTCCTCTCAGGAGAAGAGATAGATAAACATAAGGAGCATTGGCTTAGGCTATGCTCCCAGACATAATACATCTTCCCCCCACACCCTTCTTTTTGGTGAATAAAAATTCATTCCAAATGAGAAAAAAAATGCAAGGAAATTCCAAAAAAAAAAAACCCAACAACAACAAAAAAAAAATTAGCAATACAAGGAATAACTGTAATACCCTACTTCTTAAAACCCGGTCTGATTACACGGTTGACCCGGTTTGACCATGCAGGACCCGAACCGGAGAGAGTTAGAGCGGGTTCCTTATGGACTATGATGGCAAGGGTGACCTTAACACCTGGCGGCCCGACAAGTCCGAGCTGCGAAGAGACGGTGTATCAAGCCTTGTACATGCACCTATCATAGGGCCATGTACGGATAAAGCAGGTATGTAGCCGTATATTAAGGCGCATACGTATAATTCATCGTATGCCAAGAGGGAGATTCGCCGAGGGCCGAATTCGTAAAATCCCGCTTTGGCCCTCAGTGGGCGGAGTGGGCAGCCACCCACCGAGTGACCCACCCATGTGAATACTTGTTATTTTAAGAAGTATATATAACATTTATTTCCCTTTTTCTTTTCTCATTTATGACACTCGTACGTTGGTGAGAAGAGTAAAGAGGAGAGAGAAAAGAAAAGGGAAGAAGAAGAGAAGAGAAGGAAGAGGAAAAAGAGATGGATTTTAGTGGCGCGAGGCTTGATCTTCCCATTCCGACGCCGGAAGAGTGATCTCCAACACTAGATCTACGTTTAGAGGTGAGCAAAGGTTGGGTTCCTTGAACTTTCACCATAACCAAGCAAAACCCTTGATTTGGGTAGGGTTTCTTGAGATCTTGTAAATCCCCCTTGAAACGATGAATCTAAGGTTTAATAGATGATTTATGTGTTGATCTTGAAGGATTTGAAAAAGTATTTACAAGGTTGGAGAAGCATTGTGAATTTGAAGTGATTTTGGGGTTTTGAAGGTGTTCTTGAGCAAAGAAGTAAGATGGCTTCCCATTCCTTAAATCTAACCTAAATCTAGGTTAGAACCATCTTATGAGACATTGAATGTGTGAAGAATGGGTTTTGAAAAGCCCCATTTGAATCTCCAAAGGTTGAGGGAAGTTGGGAAGAAACAGCAGGTTTCCCGCCAAGACCGTGGCCATCTGCCCTTGTGGCACTCACCGAGAGGGCAAGGCCCTCGGGCACAACCGGGCAGGCCAGTGGCTAACCGTGGGCCACCGCCTCCGGTATTAGCAGGCCTCGGCCTAACCGGTGGAGCGGCAACCGACGGCCGACCTACCGTCCGATCGATGGGTGACAGTGGTCGTCCTACCCACCCGAGAGGCTCCAAATGTGATTCTTGCATCCGATTGGACCCAAATCGGACGTGTGACCTTCTTTTAGGATTCTAAACATGATCTTGTCATTGGATCCTGTTAATCTTGATTCCAAAGTGGTGAAGTACTAACCCCGCTCACTCATGATAGGTTCACCAAATCCTACGCTTCCCGCACCGGATCTCACCCGTACCGAGCGTGAATCCTTTTACACTACAAGTAAGTGGGGAGAGGACGTTTGGCCTTGTTTCAAGGCATTGTTTGGCATTCATTTAATCGTATCTAGTCTAGCCATGTCATCATGAAAATGCTATGTAGATTAGTCATCCTCACATGGTTATGCATGGGTGTTGTGTTTATTTTCTAGATGCCAAGTGATAATATGCTTCTGTGATGAATGTGGACATCATTGTGCATGATGCATTAATAGACTAGATGCCGTAGTCGGCTTGGAGACGAGTGCATTGGTGGCTCGTGGTATGGGACGCGGTGGCACTATGCAATCGTACTATTGTCATATATGAGCATGCGGTTTAGGATTTTTCACCTTCCTGTGCTACGACCCTTCCCAACAGGGGTTGAGGTGTTGGGTTACCATTTGGGGGGAAGCAGTGGTCGCAGTTGTCGGGTCACTGTGGCGGTTAGACATTACGCCCGGCTGGTCATTAGGACAGTCGGCAACCCCGGTGGCATATTCAAGAGGGCCAATCGTACTGTTTTTAAATTGCTGGAGTCAGCACCTTTAAATTCTGTCATTTATTTTATATGGAGAGCCGGTGGTCGGCATGTTTTTACTTTTTCGAGTACTCACGGTGGGCCTTCTCCGATAGCCCTATGGGCGTATCGCGGGATGGAGTTCGCGGCTCGTACCCGGAGCATACGCGCACTATGGTTGTAGTAGCACTAAACCAAAGACTTAGTAATGTTGCTTAGGTGGATGTGATTTAAAATGTATTGCATAGCATATAGTGCATATGGTTGTGGTTTGTTGTGTGGACTATTGTGTGGTCCATCTTTCCACTTACTGAGCTAATGAGCTCATCCCACCTGTGCACATCTTTTAGATGATTTTGCAGGTCATCCATCTGATGAGCACGGGGCGGGTCCCACAGTTGAGTTCCCTGAAGAGGACTGGTGGGCCCCTGAGGAGTTAGAGCATGACACTGATTGCTCGTGCGAGAGTTGTGCTGCAGGACCACAGTTCTGATGCCGAGCTGAGCTCCACTTTTGATGCCGAGCTGAGCTCCACCTTGTGATGCCGAGCTGGGCTCAACCTTTGATACCGAGCTGAGCTCTAGGCTTTGATACCGAGCCAAGCTGTATACTCTGATTTTTGATGATTTCTTCTATGTACTTGATATGTGAATTGTGTAAATATCATGCTTTCGGGCCCACATGTATTTAACTATTGTATCACAATTCGGGTATCAAGTATTATGGGAATATTCACAGGTAAACCAAGTCTTCCGCTGAACTGATAAGCTCTTTCTTAGTTGTGTGTATCAGATGATCCTGGCAGGTTTGGGTTAACCGGTGTTAACCCGATCACGGCCGGTTCTGTGTGAACGGGGTGTGACAATAACAAAACTCAACTCTCAGGAAAAGGGACGAAGGGCTAAAGTAAGGGAGGAGGGAGGCACTAAGAAACAACAATCGGGCAAATTTCTTAGGGAGTAGTCACACTGAGAGAAGACCATTGATAGCTTACTTTTGACATCAAAGGCGATGAAGTCTCAAAACTACTGGAAAGATCTAGAGTTGGTGATCTATTTTTGAGATTACACTCTATTCAAATATGGTAAACGGTAGTTCAACTACAAGCTTTCCTACAACATCACAAATGGATTTACCAAGAAAGACTACGTCCACCCAAATCTACTTTGGCCAATTTTTAACCAAAAGCCTTTCCAAACCGGTGAGTAAAAGGGGCAAGCAAATAAGAGGTGGGCTACATATTCAAGAACATTCTAGCACAAATAGCAAGCTGGCAAAGAGATGGAACATGATGATAAATAAGAAAGGACTGTATTGGGTGACAGTTAAAGAGGACCCTCTATATAGTGAAGTTGTGATGAGGGATACAACCCTTAAACCAAACCAACGTGCGCTATGGAGAAACAAATCCATGAGCTCTAATGAGATCCCAAGTTGACTTGAAACTGAAGATGTCCGAAGAAGTTTGAGACCAAACAACGATATCACGGTCACCAATACCAATAGGATATTTTGGGATGATAGGAAAAGTGCTTTGGATGGTAGCCAATAGGGGTGGGGAGTGGGAGCCCAACCATCATCACTAAAGATGTCCATAACCATAGGTTGTTTACTAAGGGCCCATTTGATTTTGCTTCTCTTGTTTCTGTGTATATAAACAACAGAAACGGTTTTTACCATTTCTATGTTAATAAACGATTTTTGGAATTGCAAAAAGGTGTTTGATTTTTCTTTTTCAAAACATTTTCAACAGTGTAGTCGAGTTCAATACATGAGTGAATACACGATGTTGTAGGAATGCAACTCATGAGTGAAGGCATGAAGTTGGAGTTGCAAGTATGCTTCATAGAGATGAGCTTCAAAATGATGAAGGCAATCCGAGACTGTGAGCTTCGCACAACTAGGTTGGAATCGCCGTATTTGGTTAGCAGAAGTTTCAACAATGAGTTGGGGTTTGGGTAGGTCGAGTAAAGTATCAGGTTTTTCACAATTTGGTTAGTATATTTCTATTTTTGCTTCAAAAACAAGTGAAACAAAACAGAAAAATCAAACGGTTTTTTGGGTGTTTTTCGGTTTTTGAGCACAGAAAAATGGAAAAACCGTTTTTGGAAACAAAATCAAACCGGCCATAAGGCTCGAGCTGTAAATAACTCTAGCATTGACTGAGTGGAGAACACCCATAGGGTGCTAGTGGTCAAGCCAGGTACCATCATTAATCCTATAAATAGTAACCCCAAGAGCAAGTGCTCCAAACTTACGGATCTTTCTTCATATATTGCAAGCATCAAAGTTTGGTTTATGCTTTCTCATGCAATCCCATTGGCCCTCCCTCTCACATGTATATGAGTCACATTCCCCACAAGAAATATTTTCCTTTTTTTATTTTTATTTTTGGGCGATAGAATGTTCCCGTTGGCAAAGGTACACATTAGTGGTCCATAGACAAGGGTGTTAATCGGTCGGGACGAGCCGGTCTCGATCGGGCCTAATTGGGCTAGGCCAATTTCTAGGGCTGCACCGTGAACGTCCGTTTAACTTAACGGGCTAGCTAGCGCAAGCATGGTAAGGTTGATAATTGGGCCGGTCAGTCTCGGGCTTTAATTGGGATGCCATAAATGGGCCTTAATCGGGCTATAGACCTATTTAACTTTAAACAAACTTTAAACGGGTCCTCTTTAAAATTAGTCTTTTAAATATACTTGAAATGAATACTAATAAAATGAGGCAAATCTGGGCATATCAAAGAAAACTCTCATAGTTAAAACGGATTAAGCCAAAGATGGGCAAAACAGCTAAGTTACTAAGGTACTTGGTATTTAACCCAACGAAACTCAAATCAATTAAACTATGTCTACACAACCCAAGTTGAGAAAGTTTAAATCAATTAAACTATGCTTGAAAATGATGAATGTTTAGATAACAATCACCAGCATCTCGACTGTACATATCACATAGACTTAACACTAAATACAAATAGTATTAAAAACCAAAAAATACAAGTAGTATTAAAGGGGTCGGGCTAAATCGGGCTTGTAAATGAGTCGGGCGGTTGGCGCCCGTCGGGTTAGGTGGCTACATCGTGTACTACCTATTACTAACTTGTCGGGCTCGATCAGGCCTGGAATTGACACCCTTACCAATGGATACACGCCGGAATCTTCAGAGCGCAATGTAGTCTTTTTACACCATTAGGTGTAAATCCAGGTACACACCAATGGGTAATATTATTTCTTGATCAAAGCTTTTTCTCCCGATGAAAAAATAAACTTTCTAAGACTGGGAATTTGAATAATATTTTACCAGAAAAAGAAAATTTTGAATAGTAGGATAAGTGGTCAACTTCTTAGCACAGTTAGTTGGCGCAAAGATGCAGTGGAGCACTTGCGCAAGGAGACGTTCCACATATGGTGTCCCCAGTCTCTAGTCTCCACCCCTTGAATCCCACTACTTTTTTACCAAAAAAAAAAAAAAAGAATCCTACTACTTTGTAATAATGATAAAAATGGTGATTTACATTAATCTCCTATGGCGTTTACCTATATTACATCATCCCCCTAAAAAATCGTTTATTACATTTAAATAAATAAAAAAATCGTTAGACTAGTGTTAGTTTTAAAATACAAAAAGACATAATTACCCATCATTCTCTTCTTCTTCTTTCATCAGTACCTACCTGAAAATACATTCCCCAATGTATTCAACCAAACAGATTCAAAGAAGGCTCACCATGATCTCATAAGCAAGACCTTGAATTCCAACATTGGCAATGGAAGAACCAACAAGCTCCATGGCACCCAAATGGCCAATGAACATCTGGGTCACCAAACTAAGCATGAAATTGAAGATTGAGACAACAATTGAAGCACCAGATGGATACCATAGCAGCATGGACTCCCAACCCACCAGCCTAAGCCACTGTCCCACATACACTAGTTGCTCCTGTGCCAACAACTCCTCTACAGCTTATGAGGACATCTTAGAGAATCAAGCTTGGTCATTGATGATGCCTTGCAGCAATGGGCGATTGGTGTCACTACTGTCGCCCATGGTTGATGGGTTTGATGCTTTGGAAACTTTATGACTGAGAGACTACTTTGCGTGTTTCAAGGAGCTGGATATGTATTTAACAGTTACCTACCATTATAAGTTAATAGGAATTGATATAAGCACAGTGGGGATCACCAAAATGTTTGGTTTGGGTCAAGTTGTAAAATACCAAACCTGGCTCTTCTTAGAGAAGTGTAGCCTATCGTTTTCAAGGTTTTAAAATTCGGGATTGATCTCAACTGAGTGGATCAGTATCTGATCATTGGGGATTAGACTAGATCGGATGGATTCACCCTAGTTTCAGGTAGGTGATGAAGAAGAAGAAGAAGAAGAAGAAGAAGAAGAAGAGGTAAATATGTTTTTTGGAATTTTAAAACTACCACCTCTTTAATGTTAGCTTTTTTGGGTTTAAATCTAATAAACGAATTTTGATTGGAGTTAAAAAAAATATAAAAAAAAAAAAAAAAGAAAGAAAGAAAGAAAGAAAGAAAGAAAAGAAAGAAGAAAAGAAAAGAAAAGAAAAAAGTAAAAAGAAAAGGAAAAAAGAAGAAGAAGAAGAAGAGAAGAAGGAAGAGAGCGGAGCACACTCCCCTCAAAGGAGAGCGCCGGTGCGCGTATGCATCCTTATAGATCGACATGGGACTTGGAAGAGAAGGTCGTCATCTTCATCTTCGTCTTAATCTTCGTTATCTCCATGACTTTTGAAATGGTTGAATAGGAAAATAAAGGAGTTCTGGTTTTTGAAGGGAGAAAGGTTGGGGGCGGAAGGTAAAAAAAGGTGGAAAGAAGAAGAAAGTGGAGATGAAAGGGAGTGGTGGTGGTGGTTCTCTTCCTACCAAGAGGGGATGGAGAGGCCTTGTAGTAGCAGTGCTTGGCCTCGTTATCCTATCCATGCTCGTCCCCCTCGTCTTCCTGCTTGGCCTCCACAACGGCTTTCACTCAACTGGTACCTCTCTCTCTCCCTCACACACACTCAGATCTGCTCCTCCTGCATTTCGTTCCCGTTCTTCCCTTACTGTCTTCTCTATTATTCTTCAATTAGGATTTTCCTCCTGCGATCGCGCTCCTTTTCATTAGCAATGCCTCTATCCCTGAACGGAGAAAAGCAGATATCCAATTTGCCTACTCACAATGGAGCAGAATATTGTTGACTTTGCTGTTCAAGGGACCCAAACTCTCATCTCTGTCTTCATCTTATGCACTTCGAGCACTTGTCCTGCTACTCCATGGAAAACCTGTGTTTTATTACATGAGGCAGTAATGTCTTTACAATCTATCGCTCTTCAAGTTTTCCTATTCTTCCCCGTCCCGAATTTCTCTACACCCGGTAACTTCTTTACTTTACTCATGGAATCCAGATCTTTAGCGCTACTGCGTTTGTAGGACGCCCCTTGCCCCCTTTTTCTTTCTCCATATCTACATTTATATTTTAGCTGCTTCTGTCATTTATTGGTTATAAGTTTATAATTGAGATCTTTGATATTGTTGTCTTCTTCGCAGGATCTGTGACCCATCAAAGTCCCGCCTCAGTGAGCCACTTGTCATGTTATTTTGACGAGTTAATTTTGCTACCAGTACGCCTGTTTGAATTTTCATTTTCATTTTTCGTCTTCTTTTGGTTAACCAGAAGGGCTTTGGAACATATGCTCCTTTGGACCTCAGCAACACTCAAAATCAGTCGGAGGTAATTAGTCTGACTCGGGCAAGGAGATACCTTTACAATAGAGTCTCGTAAGATATGTTATTTGGTGAATCTTACTTGTTTTGATTTCATATAGCTCATAGTGACTTGTTCTTGTTGATTTATTGGGATCATACGTATTTCAACGCCTTTGTGCCTCACTGCAGGCAAATCAATCATCACGTTTGGTTGATCCTGTGAAAAGAGTTGGGCCAGCCTTTTCAAAGGTTTCTGTACACTGCTCTGATGATACCTTTGTACTTATTTATTCTCGTTGTGTAGAAGAGAGTTCTATTGTAAAATTCTGTTTGTATTTTTCTTCAATGCTGCTTAATAATATCTTTAAAGGATCGAGAAAAAAAATATTGTGTTACATATCTTCTATTGTGACTTTCCTCTTGCTTGGTTCATACACAATGCCAATGTACATTAAGTTCTTTGATCTCTTACTAACCATTCAAAACTTCATACAATGTTTTAAAGGATTACTTCTATTTTGTGTAAAATTGTTTACCAGCCTCAATGGTTTGTTTATCCCCCCCCCCCCCCCCTTGGGTTTTTGTTGTATCCTCCTCTTCGGATGGATGTTTTGTCCCCCCCCCCCCTTTTGGTTGTATCCTCATCATGTACTACTAACCAGGAGAATATGAGTGATTTTGTTGTAGATGTTTGCTCTTTTCCTTTTTAGGTGCTTAGTTGATGCACTTTTGTAGTTGTTCAGCCTCACATTCATGGGGATGCAAGTTGGCCAGTTTTGAGCAAGTAATCAAATGTTGGTTTTGGTCTTTTGCGAAGATGCAAATGTGTGGGATGTTATAAAATCATTTAACAACAACAATTCAGCCTTATCCCAACTAAATGGGGTCGGCTCCATGGATTCTTGCCCTCCAATCAGCTTTATTTGACGTCATACTTGATACAAAGCCAAAGTTGTGCTTGTCTTTCATCACCACTCATCCTAAGGTAATTTTCAGTCTACCCCTAGCTTTGTTAGTTCTTTTAATTTGAATTTAATCACTCCTCCGTATTGGAGCATCCAAAGGCCTCCATTAAACATGGCCATGCCACCTCAAACGACTTTTTTGTAGTCTATCATATATCAGAGCTACTCCTAAATCAGCAATAATATGATTATTCCTTACTTTATCCTTCATAGTTTTACCACTAATCCATCTCAACATCTTCATCTACGCTACACTTAGTTTATTTACATGATGCTTATCAACTGTTCAACATTCTGCACCATTCATCATAGCGGGTCGTATGATTGTCCCATGTAATTTTCCTTTAAGTTTTAAAGAAATACATGGATCACACAATACTTCAGAGACACCTCTCCACTTCATCCAAATTATTTTAATTCCTTGTTGAACATCATCCTCTATATACCTTATTTATTTATTATTGAACCAGATACCTAAAATAATCACTTTGCAGAACCTCCCTCTCATCATTTTTCATCTTCATTATTTCTCCTTGTAAGTTGTAACTAAAGTTACACACCATATACTCCATCTTCATTAGTCTTATTTTAAAACCTTTTGATTCTAAGGTTGATCTCCATAAATCCAACTTGGCGTTAATCCCTACTTTTTTCTTATTCATCAAAACAATATCATTAACAAAAGGCATATACCAAGGAACCTCATCTTGAATGTCTTAGGTTGATTCATCCGTAATAAGTGCAAACAAATTTTGGCTAAAAGTTAATCCTTGAAGTAACCCAATTGTAATTGGGAGTCCACTACCTTGACCCCCTATAGTTTCTATACTAGTCACCACACCGTCATACATATCTTTAATTATCTCACATATTCACTTGAAACACTTCTCTTCTCTAGTGTATGCTAGATTAATTCTCTAGTACTTATTAGATTAATTCTCTAGGACTTTATCATAAGCATTTACTAGGACGATAAAGACCATATGGATATCCTTCTTGCAACCTCCAAATCTTTCCAGACTCCTAGTAAATAGCTTTTGTTGTGGATCTTCTTGGTATAAAACCAAATTGGTTCTCTGTAATAGTTGTTTATTTTCTCAAGTGGTTTCAATTACCCTGTCCCATAATTTTATAGTATGACTTATTAGTTTTATGCATTTATAGTTATTACAACTTTGAACATCATCTCTATTTTTGTAATTAGAACCACAATGCTTCTCCATTCATCTTACATTTTTCTTATGCTCATAATCTTATCAAACGTCTTGGTTAGCCAAGATAAGCCACAAATTCCTAAGATCTTCCACATTTCCATTGAGATCTCATTTGGGCCTTTTGCTTTGCTTACTTTTATATGCTTAAAGCTTCTTTTGCTTCAGACACCCTGTTTTTTCATATGTATTTATGACATATGGTATCTTGATGGGTAATTCAGTCTCCCTTTCCCTCATTAGCTTTTCTCCCTTCGTGGTCAGATTGTTTTAAGGTCTTTATATTTCTTTGCCCTTGCTTTTCCCACAATCTTTTCAGCTTCATTTCTAGCAAATTTATGCCTTTATAGATCCTTTACATCCTTAGTCCTTTGCCATATCTTAAAACTAACTTTCTTAGTGTTAATGATTGCTTGAATCTCCTCATCCCACCCCCATCATAAATATCTTTAATTACGTCTACATATTTGAATGACACCCTTTTCTTCTCTAGGGTATGCCGGATTAACTTTTTTGCCTTATGGAGATCCTTTTTGCCCTCTCTATATCTTTCCATGAATCTTCTCAGTAAGAAGACAACATCCATCGTGGATCTTCCTAGTATAAAACCAAATTGGTTCTCCAAAGTAATAGTTTCCTTCTTCCAGTGGGTTTCAATAACCCTCTCCCGCAACTTCATCGTATAACTTATTAGTTTTAGGTCTTTATAGTTATTGCAACTTTGAATCACCTTTATTCTTGTGAATCGGGACCACAATGCTTCTCCATTCGTTGGGCATTTTCCTTGTGGTCATTATCTTGTTGAACGACTTGGTTGGCCACGATACACCACAAATTCCTAGGCTTTTCCACCCTTCGATCAGGACCCTGTCTAGCCTGGTGCCCTGCCTACTTTCATCTTTTTCTTATAGCTTCTTTTACTTAAGATACCCTAATTTTGAGTATATTTTTGCAAAATGTGGTGTCAAGATGAGTCATGCAGCTTTCTGGGGCCTTATTACTCGAAAAGTCTTCATTTAGTAAGCTGTAGAAATACTCTTCCATCTATCTTTAATGTCCTCATCACTTATTAGTGCTTTACCAACATCACTTTTAAATTCAAGGTTCAAGGTATTGGGTTTCAACCCTTGGGGAGACCGAAATTTCGGTCGAAACTTGGAAAATTTTGAGGAAACCAGGGAATTTTTGCTGGTTGGGTGGAAACTTTGGTTTCAACCCCCAAAATGTGTTTTTTTTTTTTTTTTCCTGATTTTTTGTGTATGTTATATTTTAGACATTTCTAACACATTCACATAATTAGTGTCATGGGAATAACACCTAAAGTCATACTTGTGGGGTGAACCAAAATTTTGGTAATGTAAGTTGAGTCGTTGACTGAAAGTCTGAAACTATTCTACATAAGTACATAGTCTACATTATATGTAGTCTATAATCTACATAAGTACATAATACATGATGCAAAGGATCCAAAATAAATAGTAATATTACAAAATAGTGAGTTATCTCTCAACACCCAACACTCAATACTAAACACTCAACATTCAACACTCAAAAGTCAATTCCAAGTAGCGTATCTTGGCAGTTTCAGTCCACGAGCTACAACTGCTCCTCTAAATGCATCACATATGAGTCCCATGACATGTTTTGGGCTCAATTGTTTTGGTAGTTCGTCACTATGCATCTATAAGATGCATCATCAACATCAGCTAGGTGCATAGGTATCCCATCCTAGGGAATGGCTCAGTCACAGTGATAGGTTGTGGATATGGCACATAAAGTTGGATGGATACCCGAAGATACTGTCAACAAAAGATGACCCATCACTTGAAATACCCTCCTGTCCAAATGAAGTAGAAGATCCATCGTTCTGTCCATACCCACCACCATATCCAATGAATCGGTGCTCTCAAAGGATGGCACATAAGGTTTGGGGAAGATCGAATTTACCTTTTTGGTCCCAGCTCCCTTCCTTAAGAAGATTTGCTACTAATGTGCAAGATCTAAGCTTAGAATGAAGATTAAATGGCACAAGGGCAAAATCTGAGTATTTTCCCAAGTCTTCCACTTCATAGAGAAGAAATAGGGGGAGAGGGTCGAAATTTTGAAATAAGAAGACTTGGTTTCCTATTTAAGAAGGTTTTATAAAGGCTGACCCATTGTTCCACTAAAAAATTCCCACATTTCGAGGAAAATTCCCACGTTTCGGTCGAAACTAGTCGAAACCAATGACTTTTAAAAGTCACATGGTATTTGGTATCGGATTCCTGGGATACCCTTGAGATGTGGGAAATTTCGACGGTATCGGTGGAAACCTTGAACCATGCTATTGAGTTTTAGGAGTGAGTAAGGGTATTTTAGTCCTGTCACATGCTATTATGTACTAGGGCATAATCAACGCAGGGTACAGGGGTATTACTGTCCCTGCGCAAATGTTGAATCTTATATATATCATGGGGCTGACCTACAACAGATAATTTTGTCTGAGTCGTAGGTTAGATCCCCTCCTTGGGACTGATTTGTGTTCTCGCCTCTTTCCTCTCTTCTCTCTTCCATCTTCTTTTCTTCTTCTCTTTGTCTTCTTTCTTCGTTTGATTGCAGGATTCTGGAATTGTAACATGGTATCAGAGCCTCTGTGATCAAACCTAGTGTTTATATATAATCCTCTCTGCTGACTTTCCTCTTTCGCTGAACCTCTCTGGTGTGCAGCCTCCTACTGTTGCATTTACTATGGCTTAAATCACATGAAGTGATTGTTCTTGGATCGTGATATGATACTACTGCCTTAATACTTCCCTAATCGATTTTTTTTTAGTAGGGTTATGGTCTAATTGATTTTTAGCAGGGTTTTTTATACCTCATTGATTTTTGCCCCATGGCTCTGGTAACTGTTTAGTGATGACTATGGTGGGATCTGGTGTTGATAATCTGGCTATATACTAGAATTATTCATTCTATGGTACTATATAGATCTGCATACAAATGATTTATTGTTTGCCTCTACATCTGCAACCCTTTATTTATTTATTTTTTGGTTCCTCATGGCTGAGACCAAAACTATTACTGCTGCTGCTACATCTTCCTCGAATAATGTGAATGTCTAGATTACCTCTATCAAGCTCAAAGGAAGTTCGAACTACCTACTTTGGGCTCAATCTATGAAGGTTTATCTTATGGCCAAAGATAAACTTCAATATACTACCTCTGATTCTCCCCAGTCGACTGATAGGGAATATAATGACTGGATGAAGGAAAATGCATTAATTTTGATTTGGTTGTGGAATAGTATGGAACCAGATGTCGCTGCAATTGTCATGTTCCACGCTATTGCAAAAGGGGTATGGGATGATTTGAAGGAAACCTACTCCCAAGAGAAGAATATGACTCGTATCTATGATATCTAAGAGAAGCTATTCCAATTTCGCCAATATGACAAGTCTTTGTCAGAATACTACAGTGCTTTCAAGGAAATGGTTGAAGAACTCAATGTCTTCCAGCTCTTGACTACAGATATTGACAAGCTCAAAGCTCAGCGTAATAAATTCTTTGTTTCCAAGTTCTTGGCTGACCTAAAAGCAGTGAAGGGTCACTTGCTTGCTGGCGACAACGTCCCTACACTGAATGATACCTACTCACTCCTTCAGCGCATCCCATCTTCTACAAAACCTGATTAGTCCACCAAAGACAATTCAATATTTTTGCTAATCGTGGACATGGTCGAGGTCATGGGGGAGGTTGTTTGTCTGCTGGACGGGGTTCTAATGGACAACACTTTAATCGCGGACAACAATCTAATCGTTCTTCTCGCCAGTGCTCTTACTGTGGGAAGTCCAACAACCATACTGCAGAGACTTGTTGGGCAAAGCATGGCAAGTCAGAGTGGGTAACCCAATTAGCCAATCATGCAATGTCAAATGATGGTACTGACCTGGTTTATACCAATGATACTAAACCAGGGACTTCTTCAGGAGATTCTTCTACCAGTCTACGTGATGATATCAATCAATTACTAAGGTGGTTGCAGACTCTTGAGGCATCCTCTAATACATTTAATGGTGCGTCTACATCCACTGCCACCTTGGCACAAGCAGGTACATCAGCCCTTCTTACCTCTACTTCTTCCCCCTGGATTATTGATTGCAGGGCCTCTGCTCATATGACTGGTAAGTCATCTCTGTTTAGGTCTTTTTCCATAGTACCACATCTATATCTGTTGTTCTTGTAGATGGCACTTCAACCCCTGTTTTAGGTTATGGTACTATCTCACCTATAACCTCACTTAACCTATCCTCTGTGTTACATGTTCCCCAATTTTCATTAAGTCTTCTCTCAGTAAGTTAGTTAACAAGGTCATTAAATTGCTCTGTAACTTTCTTCTCTTCCTACTGCATTTTTCAGGATCTTCACACGAGGAAGACGATTGGTGGAGGGCATGAAAAAGATGGTTTATATTATCTCTACTGTGGTACTCCTACTACTTCCGCTGCTGCTACAGCCGTTGGGGATGTGACTCCTTTCCAATGGCACTATCGTTTAGGTCATTTGTCCTTGTCTAAGTTAAAAATTTTATTTCCTAGTTTTAAGTCTATACCAAAGTTAGAGTGTGAAGCGTGTGAGTTAGGAGAGCATCACCGTGTGTCTTTCCCATCTTGCTCTGTGTTTCGGAGTCCGTCTTTATTTTCATTAGTTCATTCGGATATTTGGGGTCTTTGTCGAGTCAACAATAGGTTTGGTTTTTGATATTTTGTGACTTTTGTTGATGATCACTCTCGTCTTACATGGCTGTACTTGTTAAAAGATCGATCTGAATTTTATCTGTGTTTTAGACTTTCTATAATGAAATAAAAACTCAATTTGGCATTTTAATTAAGGTCTTTCATTCTGACAATGCTTTCGAATATGTCCAAAATGAGATTTCTACTTTTTGTGCTGCCCGTGGGATGATACACCAAATTAGCTGCTCTTATACCCCTCAACAAAATGGGGTGGCCGAGTGCAAAAATAGGCATCTCCTCGAGGTAGCACAAGCAATTATGTTACATATGTATGTTCTGAAATCTTTTTGGAGTGATGGAGTTTTAACTGCCTATCATTTAATTAATCGCATGCCATCTTCGGTTCTTTTCGATCGATTTCTATTTTCTATTGTTTCTCCTAATTTGCCAAATTTTTCGGTTCCTCGTGTTTTTTGCTGTGTCTGTTTTGTTCACAACTTGCATGATGTGTCTGATAAGTTATCTCCTAGGTCCACTAAATGCATTTTTTTGGGTTATTCCCGTACTCAAAAAGGGTACGAGTGTTATGACCCAGTCACTCACCACAATTTTGTTAGTGCTGATGTGTCATTTTTTGAAGGCACACCTTTTTTTCCTTCCTAGGCATCCCAGCTCGGGACTGAGTGGACTTCTCGAGCTCCACCTCCTATCCCTACTCTTATTCCATTCCCTGATATCCCTAGTGCTAGCGTCCCCCCTCCTCTACAGGTTTATCAGCGCTAGAAGCAGCTCGGAAAGCCCAGTGGTGATACTATTACTCCATACGATTTGCTACCTCCACTGCCGCCCTCCTCTGGTGAAGCTCAATCCCTCCTGCTCTTAATGACTTACCAATTGCTCATCGTAAAGGTACACGCACTTACACTAAAAAATCTATGGATGTGTGTCCTATTGATAAATTTGTTTCCTTGTCTCATCTTCCATCAACTATCCATGGTTTTGCATTGTCTCTTTCTACTCATACCATTCCCAAATCTAAGGTTGATGCCTTTAGTATCCCTGGATGGAAAACTGACATGGATGTAGAAATGGATGTTCTCTTGAACCGTGCCACCTGTAGCTTGGTAGATTTACCTCCTGCTAAGAACTTGGTGAAGTGTCGCTGGGTTTACACTATTAAGTATCATTCTGATGACTTTGTTGAGTGGCTGAAGGCCAATCTGGTTGCCAAGGGGTATACTTAGACATATGGGGTTGATTATGTTGAGACATTCTCTCCTGTTGCTAGGTTGAACTCTGTTCGCCTTCTTATTTCTCTTGTTAACTATGATTGGCCGTTGTTTTAGTTGGACATCAAGAATGCATTTTTATATGGTGATCTGCAGGAAGAAGTGTATATGGAGCAACCTCATGGGTATGTTGCTCAGGGGGAGAATAGAGGTCGAGTGTGTCGTTTACACAAGGCTATCTATGGACTTAAACAATCCCCTCGGGCATGGTTTGACAAATTTAGTACCATTGTGGTAACTTGTGGGTTTTCCCAATGTTATTCTGATCACTCTATCTTTGTTCATAGCAGAGGAAATAAATTGATTGTCTTAGTGGTTTATGTGGATGATATTATCCTCACTGGTAATGATGAGATAGATATCTGAAGTTAAGAACTACCTGCAACAACACTTTCAGACCAAAGACTTGGGCCAACTTCACTATTTTCTTGGCATTGAAGTGGTTAGATGCAAGAAGGGGATCAGTTTATCTCAAAGGAAGTATGTGTTGGATCTCTTACCGGATACTGGTATGCTTGCATCCAGACCTGTGGATATCCCTATGGACCCTCATTAGAAATTTGGTGTTAGTGATAGTGAACCTCTCCAGGATGTGCATCAGTATCAGAGTTTAATTGGCAAGTTGATATATCCCACGGTCACACGACCTAACATTTCTTATTCTGTTGGAGTCTTTAGTCAGTTCATGCAGTCTCCTTAGAAAGTATATTGGGATGCAACTATTCGTGTTCTTGGGTATCTAAAGGGTCTCCTAGTAAAAGGCTGATCTATCGGCCTAATCGGCATATGGATCTGATTGGCTACTCCGATGCTGATTGGGCTGGCTCTACTAGTGATCGTAGGTCCACTACAGGTTATTGTACTTTTGTTGGAGGTAATCTGGTTACATGGCAAATTAAGAAGCAGATTACCATTGCCAGGTCTAGTGCTGAAGCAGAATACAGAGCTATGGCTCACACCACCGCTGAGTTGATGTGGTTATGGTCATTACTTTTGGAGTTGGGTTTTCCCGTAAACAAGCCCATGAAGATGTACTGTAACAATCAAGCTGCTGTGTATATTGCTGGTAACCCTGTCTTCCACGAGAGGACCAAACATATTGAAGTGGATTGCCACTTTGTTTGTGATGCTGTTCTGAAGAAGTTAGTCGAGACTCCGTTTGTTCCTTCCTCGATCAGTTGGCAGACATGTTTTCGAAGTATTTATTTGCTTCTAGTTTTCGCAGTGGTTGTACCAAGCTGAGCATGGGTGATATGCTCCAGCTTGAGGGGGAATGTTGAGTTGTAGGACCAAGGGTATTTTAGTCCTGTCACATGCTATTATGTATTAGGGCATAATCACAACAGGGTATAGGGGTATTCCTGTCCCTGCGCAAATGTTGAATCTTATATATATCATAGGGCTGACCTGCAGCAGATAATTCTGGTTTGAGCCGTAGGTTAGATCCCCTCCTTGGGACTGATTTATGCTCTAGCCTCTTTCCTCTCTTCTCTCTTCCGTCTTCTTCTTTTCTTCTTTTCTTCTTCTCTTTTTCTTTTTTCTTGGTTTGATTGCAGGATTCTGGAATTGTAACACATGCATTTAATACATTTAACATGGTCGAAATCTCTACTCTTCCTTTCTCTCATTTTAGCTATCTTATAGATGGCTTTTTCCCCCTCCTTTTTGTTTAAATTATTAAAAAGATCCTCATATTTCTTCGCTCTTGCTTTCCCCACAATATTCTTAGCTTTGTTTTTAGCATTTTTTTTTTTAATCCTCTGCCTCTTTAGTCCTTTTCCATGTCTTAAAGCTAGTTTCCTTAGTCTTAATGACTACTTGGACCTTATTGTCCCACCACCAAGTCTCTCTAGGGGCACAACGTATACCCTTCGATTCCCCTAGAACCTCTTTAGAAACCTTCTTAATACATGCCATTATCTCATTCCACATTGTATTAGTGTCTCCCTTCAAGTCCCACTTTTCTTGTTTGACCACTTTATCAGTAAATGAATTCAAGGAATCCCCTTATAAGTTCCCCCATCTTATCTTAGGGCAAATAGGCTACCCTATCTTATGACTTTGTGTATTGAGGCACATATCCAAGACAACGAATCTATGTTGAGTGGTTAGGCTCTCCCCGAGTATAACCTTATAGAGTTGCAGTTCTTACAAAACAATCCATTAGGCCTTCTAGTTACGAAATATATTTGGTTAGTGTGATGCCCACTTTTGTAGGTAACTAAATACTCCTCTTGTTTCAAAGAAAGTGTTCACGTACACCTTCATAGCCTCTACGATCTCTTCCAACATGTCCATTCAGATCACCCCTTGTATTAACCTTTTCTCTTTGACTAACCCTTGCACTAATCCATCCATGTGTTCCCAAAATTGTAACTTACTACTTTCATCCAATCCTACTTGGGGTGCGTAAACACTAGTTATATTAGTAACCACTCTCTCCAACATAAGCTTGGTGGATATAAATCTATCTCCAAATCTCTTAACATCCACTCTCATCTTTATATCTTTGTCCACTACTATGCCCACTCCATTTATTACTTTGATCTCCCGCATACCAATGTTTGAAGTAGTTCAACACCTTAGCCTTAATATTAATCCTTCTCCTCATAATGTCTATCGACTCTAAACTCTTACCCATTAAGGACTTAATATTCCAAGATGCTAATCTAATCCACGTTTTTGGACTAGTTTCTTTGCTTGTACTTGTCCATTGTATGAGAACCCTTGCCTACTTGTCACCGCATCTAGGATTTGACGTAGCATGTCGCTTATAGTGGATGCCCTAGCAAAAGACAATAGGACATTTTACTAAAATAATAAAAGTACTCATAAAATAGGATCCATGCAAAAGTAGATTTGCTCAATATAATAGGGTGTCAGCTGCCTAACTGATGCACCATTAAAAAGAAAAAAAATTATATATAATATAATGTAATACAATAAAATATAATGAAAGGAGCACCTAATGCCTTAGACAATCTCAACATTTAAATAGGGTGCATAATCAAGCAAAGCAAAGAGATGATAGTATGATAGTTTCTTACAGTGGTATAATTATCATAAAACTCCATGCACGTAACTCAAATAAATATCTAGATACAAGTAACGACACAAGAAAGGGAATACAACGTACACAACTAACAAAAAGGAAAGGGTAGGGGAAACAACGTACACACCAATCAATAAGGAGGAAGTGGTTACCAGATTGAGTTCCCAGGGGTTCCCACCAAACTGAGTCGAGAAAGATCATATAACTGATGAGGTGAGGGTAACCGGCTCGTCTCCACCAAGCTGTGCTCAGAGAATCTTACTGAAGTGATGTTGCCAGATGCCAAAAAATAATGCCTCGAACAGTAGGGCCTGAAGTGTCGTGCTGTCGCAGTTATAGTCTTTGGTCCTAGACCATTGGGGTATAGGGATTGCAGGGGTAGGGATGGGGAGAGGGATATGGTTGGAGATTAGGGCTGGGAGAGGGAGCGTAGAGAGTGTTGGGTTGGGGGAGGGAGGAGGTCGGGGATGGGTACCGAGGAGTGGTCGAGAGTGGGAGATGTCTGCAATCCAATCGTTTCGCTTTCGGTGATGAGTCAGGGATGTGGATGGTGAGGGAGAATAGAGAGTTGGGGATCGGGACAAGAGGTTGCTGCTCTTTCGATTATCCCTCAAAATGATAGCTTTTCTTTTGGTGATGGGGTTAGGGAGAGAGTGCGCTGTCATGGGCATATTTTTAGCGTCGTCAACATGCCTGTGCGGTGCCTTGGTCACAACTTGACCAAGGAAAGCCAAAGCTCATTAGAGTCATCTTCACAAACGCCCAACCCGATTTCACAACTACCGACGGAACAATCCTTGCCGAAGCACACTAGGCCTAGCACACTTGCCCAAATGTCTCTCGTCGTGCAGCCTATTGTTGTGCCACTAAAAGCCACACCAGGACAACCGCATGCTCACGCCCAAGGTGTAGTTCAGCCCTACTTGAATAGCCCACCGTGCAACTGAAGGTTTGCCACACCTACAGTTCACTCGCCCATGTCAGTTGTCAATGTTGCACGAGATGTGCTAGTAATTGCCACCCACACGGGCATGTCTTCCATTCATGTGCCACTGTCGCGCCCTTGCATAGCGGGTGGTAATAGCATCGTAAGAGAAAACCTTTGGTTCCATACGGGTGCACCACGACAACACCTTTTGTTAACCATGGTCATCGTCAGTTGCCAAACCTACAGAGGAAACATTCTTCACCCACTTTGGCTACGAGTGTCCACTGTCCGCCCATGGAGTACCTGTGATGATGTGTATGCAAGGCCAGGCCAACCCCGTGCACAATGCCTTACGTGTGACAACCACGTTGATGCTTGTGGCCTGCCATGATGCCATGCTAGGAGCCATGGCACCAAGGGGAATGAGGCACACATCCCTCCTCAAGGTAGCCCTTAAGCTCTTCATGGGTTTTCCATAATCAGACATGGACCCCCTCATTTTTGCATACTGATGAATGACAGAATGTCACGAGGCAACTCCTGCTCCAAGCACAACTATGTCCACCACCCACACCACAAAGAGCCATCATTGGGCCACCAAGCATGTTGACATGTGCCACCTCATGCATCACGACCTTGCCAACAGAATGGCTGACAGCGTGGTGATGGGGTGTTAACAGGGTGAATGGGAGAATGCTTGTGTCTTAACTGATCACACAGTCCTCTATTTATAATATAGAATCATGATAGAGTCATGAACTCATGATAGGAGTACAAAACAGAAACTATAAAATAATTAAAAGTACCCCCATCCAGATGCCCCACTCTAATTTGGGCGGTGTAGGGGGAAAACCCCAATGTGCCCTTGCGGCACACTTATCCTTATTCTAACATGGGAATTAAGAAGCAAATATCTATATAGATCCCAAAAGCAATTAAACCTTAAGTTTTCAGTGAATACATTTGGTGTGGAGTAAACTTTGGCTTTCTAAAATAAAAGTAAGTTTTGATGTACAGATGCATGACCAATAGATTAGGAACTGAGACCACATCGAACTTTATGCGAATTAATTCGAGCTTTATCAATGAGAACCTGCAAAGAAACATGAAAATAACATTAATAAAGAAGTGAGAAAATACTAATTCCAAACCAAATGAAGTTAGGGACAGAGTCTCGGTAGTTGATCAAAGCAGGAAAATGGGGAGGAGAACTTGCAAACTTTACTACTAATAGCAGCGATCTGTAAGTTTATCTTTCTCTCTCTCTCTCTCTCTTTCTTTTGGAATTTCGATTCTTCTGAAGAATAAACTTGCAGATATCCACAAGGATGTGTTTGAAGAATTAAATGAAAATTAACAATGAGGATGTAGGTACCTACACGATAGAATTCCATAGATTGTCTTTAAGGTGCCAACTTCTGGATATAGAACAACGACGGGTTCTGAGGTATATCGGTGGGCTGCATACTGAGAGTTGATTAGAGCTGGGCAACAATGATTTCAGGTCTGTTGATGACTTGATGTGGCAATAGCCTATGCCAAGACTGTTGAAGAGAAGTATAGTTATTCGAAGAACATCTCGAAACTTCTCCAGCTTACATACCTCCACCTTAGATTGAAGCAAAGAAGCCTGAACCCCACAGAGTGGAAGAAAGGAAGCCGGATATTATTAGATGCAACAAGTGGTTGAAGAGCATTGTGTGCCGTAGTTGTAGTGAGAAAGGTCATTTTGGCAACAAGTGGCCCAACAATACACATCCTTTGACTATGGTTGAGCAGATGGAGCAGTTGTTGGCTAATATGAACTAGGATGATGTTTATATTCCTGAACGTATTCCTTCTAATCCAGATGAGGGCCCCGTGATGGTGATGATGGTTAGATTGAAGCTCACTCTGCTAGTCTTACACCATTCTCAAAGAGACCAGTTGAGAAAGCTCCCCTCTTCGGACAAAATGGTATTCTTCAGCATGGTAATGTTCTACAGATATTCATAGAGTCATTGATACCAGGGCAGAATCATATTTTATCTCTGCTGATTTTGTTTGAGCACTCGACTTCCCATAAAAGCACCTCTTCAAAAAGATTCTTGTGTGAGGTTTTGGATCTACAGCTCGAGAAGAGCTTAGTGCAATAGCTCGGGTTCACCTGTAGTTTCGGCCATTACAGTTCCATGTGCTTTGCCTAGTCATACCGTTGGTGCACAATGACATTCTTCTAGGGCAACCTTGGCAGTGAAAGGCAGGTGTTCTCTACAATGGTGCATGAAACACCATCAAGGTAAAACAAGGAGGTTGTACGTACTTGATGTCACCACATACGTTATCAGATATGCTTCGACGGAGACAGTTTTCTCCTCCAGTTATGAGTCACTCTTTCCTGCCCACTCATGGGGTTGCAGCTCAACCGTCTTCCTCGAGATACATGTCACCCCAATGTCTAGATAACTACAAGGGTATCTTGGGTTTGCGACCTAACTCCACGGAGTTGAGTTCTTTTAAGAATAGGAGAGCTGATGCAATTAAATGTAGGAATATTTAAGTAATTTTTTTGGGTTATTTCTGTAATTTTATTTTATATCTTGGTTATCCAATGATAGGAGTCATTGGAGATAGGGTTGTGGAGTCTGATTCCATTTCTTCTCCAGTCTTTGAGTTTGAGTTGGTTTATTTATTGTTGCAAGTCATTAAATACATGGTTTAACCAACGAAAGATCATATTTCAATGAAAAGTTTGATTTGAGGTACACTCCTTCCTCTCCCTGTATTTTACTTACCTTCTTTCTTATATTATTCCTTCTTCCCTCTTATCTTCTATACTTTGATACTCTGTTCAGAATGACCTATCAGCCTCTCACATTGTGGGATTGATCTCTCTTAGTTCTTCTCCTTTTCTTCTACTGTTTTGGGTATTGGTACGTCATTGTAGCACGATTCAAACCCCAGAGACTCCTGTCTGGAAATTGCGTCTGCTGCGAGATATTTCCTTGAGATCCAACCTGGTTCTACAGTTAACGTCTGGCCTGGTTCCAGCAAGCTTTGTTTTCTTTCTTGTATTTCATTCAAGCCTGCAACTGAATGATTTTAATAGGGTTAGGGGTTGGGAATTTCCTCTTGAAATACCACTTTGATTGAAGTTTCATGAGGAAGAGCTCTCACTTGAATCAGATCAGGTTCTACCGTCACACTTGAGGTCGAGAGGAAGAAGAAAGGCTCTTCTTCTACCTTTCTTCTTCTATTTGCTTTCTGAAGACCAAACTTCCTGTTATTACGGTTAAGTCCTTTTTTTAAAGTTGGGTTCTATCTATTATTTTCCTTATTCCTTTTCCTTTGTAATTCTAGAATGATCCCTCTACTATCAAACTTAATTTTAATTTGATCCCGTTATTTGTTTCCCTTGCTTTTAAGGGCCTGAATTGTTCCTGAATTTACTAGATTGTGACTCTCCTTTCAAACTTTGAAATATTTGCTGAATAAAAGTAATAATTACAATCACACAAATACACCAAGATTTATAGTGGTTTGACTCAATAGTCTAGTTCAACTCCTCACAAGATCCCCTTGAGAGGTATTCCACTAGTTTTTCCCTTTCAGTTCAGTAGGTGGGGGGAATCACCTTTACAAAATCTATTCAGGATAAGAGAATCCATACAATACTCTCTTTACAGGTAGAGAGAGACCTACACAAATCTCTTTACAGGTTGAGAGAGACCTATACAAATCTTTTTACAGGTTGAGAGAGACCTTTCAAATCTCTTAAGGTTGAGTGAGACCCACTTAAGACTAATGTAGTCAAGGCCTTGTGTACACAGCCCATCCTAGAGTTGAACTACTCTAGGGCAAATATAAAATCAAATATAAAATGAGATAGGATATTATCTCGTGTGTTTGCAATAATGATATGCATTATGAAAAGAGAAATTGCACCTTAAGCGTCTTCCTTAAGCAATGCTTGTCAATAGAATAAGATAGAAGGCTATAGAGTAAACTTCTTGAGTTCTTCCCGATAGATATATATGAAGATCAACACTTCAAGTCTTCAACCTCGATTGGAAGGTTTCTCTTGTGACTTGGTAGTCACTTTAATGCTCCCAAATGATAGTATATTGTTATATTTAATGAAGCTCATTAAGTATATTTATAGGGGTGATTAATGAGTCAAATTTGGCAATTATTCTAACCATGGACAGATAAATATTGTCCCTTCCAATCAAACCTGAACAACTAGCCGTTTAAAATATAACCGTTAAAAACTATCCGTTATAGGCTTACTAGACCATCCAGTGAGACCGATGGCCACTTTTGGTCGGCCGGTCCAACATCTGGTTTGTTCTAGAAGCTCTCTGGAATTTGGAACCTTTTGACCTGTGGTGATCCGGTTGGTCGGAGCTCCATCTGGATGTGTCCTGTTGATACATTTTGAGCTCTGTTTTGCTCCCTTGATCATGTATCCATGCTTTTATTCTTTCCATATAGAAATCCAACTTTTCTAGGTCAATTCAGCATATGTTAGATTCCTAGGGTCCATCTAGGCAGCATTCTGGCTCGCTCATATATGCAATGTATGCATGATAAGATGCAGTGTGTGTATGTGTGCTAGATAGTAGTAGTGTAGCAACTTCTTGCAACTTGCTTCGACAACTTCACGTGACTTCACGTATCTTGAGTTCTTTGTATTTGAACTGTTTCTTGTCTCTTGAGATCTTGCTTGAATTGTTGCCTATGATTGCTGTGACTTTGTGTGCTTGACTTTCACTTGTGCACGTGAAGATCCATGACTATGATTTGCTCATGCTAGTATGCTATCATGCAGTACTTTAGATAGTAACATGTTAGATAACTATATTCTTTTGTTATCATCAAACCCAAATCAGGAGATGAGTGATTCCCCAACAAGGACACCTCTTTTGGTGACAGTACCACAAATGGATCTTGATTTTAGTTTTGCCTGCTAATATGGTTCGAACTGTGGAATTAAGTCCCTTTGTTCCTCCAATCGTGTCTTCTAAGGGTATGCTTTCCATCTCATAGAATAATATATATCGATCATAGCTGATGTTGGCTTCTTTTTCATCTCCTTTAATTTTGTTATGCTTTATTGCATTTCCTTTTTGTTTTGGTTGGCTGATAGTGAGAATAGGGGTTGTAACTTGGTGCGGTGGTAAAAACTCAGGCTGCCAGCTTGGAGATGCCAGTTTGAGTCTTGGCCACATTGTGCAATAAGTGTTGAAAGTTAGGGCCATGTCCAATCCACCCTTCCTGGAACCTTCAGAAAGCAGGGCTTGCACTGGGTTAAGGCCCTTTGTTGACTGAGTGAAACTCTCTGTGGCATTAAATAAGTAGATTAATTAACTTGGTGAGAAGTATACATGAATCTCTATTTTCTTGGTGCAATTAGAATTGTCAATTGTCTACCTTTTTCCCTCCCCTTTTAGTTATGTAGTTTATTTTTATGTTAGGATGTTGGAAATCACATCGAGGAAGATCGGGATGAAACCCATGGCAGCAGTTACGCACAAAGCATTGCATTCGGGAATAGTGGTGGGTCTGAACATATTTTCTTTAATTGATCATTTTTTTTTTTCGTTTGCCCAGTTGAATATGTCAACTTAACGTGTACAAATATTCTTATCAAACACAGGTTTGCCTGTACCTCCAGAAATTGTGCTAAAACAACCTCGTGATGCAAAAGTAAGCATCTTTTGAAGGCTTTGACTTTTTCAAACAGATAAAAATCCTCCTCCGCCCCCACCACAACCCCCTCAAAAAAAATTCTTTGCTAAGGGATGTCATTTTGCAGCTTATATTTTGAGTCCTTGCGTTGTTCCCCTACTGGGATGAACTTATGAAACTGCTTCTCTTAAATAATTGACAGAACAGGAGCTTTGATGGTTCAGTTGAAGTCAGTGAGTATGTGAAAGGGGTTACAGCGGCTGAAAGTGAAACTTCTTGTCAACTGGAGTTTGGAAGCTACTGCATTTGGCATCAAGAACATAAGGAGGAAATGAATGATTATATTGTGAAGAAAATGAAAGACCAGCTTTTTGTTGCAAGAGCTTATTATCCCAGTGTCGCGAAACTCCCAGCACAGGACAAGCTATCACGTGAGTTGAAGCTCAACATTCAAGAGTTTGAGCGTGTTCTTAGTGAAACAGCTACAGATGCAGATCTTCCACCTTAGTAAGTGACAGATGTAGTATGATACTTTCTTGATTGCCTTGCCTTGAAGAAGTTTAATTGTTTTCGCATATCTTAGGATGCTTATGAACCCTACCTTTACAACGATCAGTGAAGTTAATGTAAGTCTAAATGGGAACTACCCAACCCCAGTTAGGATCACTAAACATCTTCAAATAAATTACTGATATAGGTATTGATATCAGTATATGCAACAGTAGGTAAACTACCCCCTTATAACCTCAGTAACACCTTACAATGGTGGTTTGAATCCCTGCCTAAATAGGCACAACAGTAGCACCTCAAAACTCGCAATTGGCTATGCTCAGAATAGGTACAAACCCAGAAAACTGAATGTAAAAAGAATTCCCATAACGGCCAGCAGATGGGGCTCAAATCCCAATTGAAATTAGGTCTTAATAATATGAAAGAACCCCCCAAATATCAGAAGTAGTTACTGGACAGAATACAGATTACCCGAGTTCTTGAATCAGGTCAAAGCTGGGATATTTCTCAGATCTCACAAACCTGGCCTTGGATCAGGCCCACTATAAGTCGAATACTGCTCTTGGGTTGAGGATTAAGTCCCAAAAAGATCAGACTGAACAGCTTCAAGGAGGGGAAGATTGACCACTGTCAAGGTTTTGGAAGAAAACCCTGATTTCTGGGAACCACAGGTGTGTATACCTTCTCAGGTGAGCAGCAAAGAAAGCAGCCTCTGGTAGTCTTCAAGGATGGTCTCAACAGGCCTCTGTTAGCCTCAGTTATAGCCAGAAAAAAATTAACTAAGAATGGGGAAAGAGAAGGAATCGAAGGGATAGTAGGGGATGGGGATAGGTGGCTATATAAGCCTAGGCGTCACACCCACAAGGACTCTCTCCCCACAGCCTCTCTGAGGACAATGTTTGTACAAAGCGATAACTATTCTATTTCATTAAATCGTTGGGAGACCCCTTGGGTCTGTTACATTATATTGGCTCAAGGATTACACAACAGCAACAAACTCAGCTTTATCCCAACTAAATAGGATTGGATTTATGGATTTGAACAAAGACTAAATATTAAAAATAATAGTAAAGAGAAAAAAACACTGCAACAACAGCAACAACTCAACAATATCCCACCTAAATGGGGTCGGCTATATGGATCTTTGCCCTCCAAACAGCTCTATATGAGGTTATACTTGAGTCAAGACCTAAACTATGCATTTCCTTCCTCACTGCTTCTACTTAGGTCATTTTAGGCCTACCCCTAGCTCTTTTAGTTCTTTCAATCTGAGTCAGTTCACTCCTTCGAACTGGCGCATTCCAAGGCAGTTGGAAGTTAGAGATTAAGATTAGAGATGTATGAGAAAGAGAGAAGACAGGAAGGAAGAAGGAGAAAGGATGAGAGGAGAAAGAGAGATGAGAGCAAATCGTGGGAGAGCAATTTGCTCTTCCCACCTATATTAGGTTCAAACTAATATCTTTGAGAAATTATGTATTCCTCCTTAGGGAGGTGAAAGAAAAAAGGAAAATACAAATTAGGACAACTTGACATAAAGATAGTTACTAAAGTACCCCTATTACATGAATTCCAACACTCCCTCTCAAGCTGGAGAATAAATAAATGTTGTACATTTCTAGTTTGCATAAAAGGGTACTGAATTGGTGAGGAATGAGTCCCTTGGTGAAGATGTTTGCCAACTGATCAACTGTCTTCACAAAGGGCGTGCAAATGTTGCCAGGGCAAGGTTCAATGTATCGGGTTTTGACCCGTGGGGAGACCGAAATTTCGAGGAAATCATGGAATTTTTCTCGATTGGGTGGGAACTTTGGTTTCGACCACCAAAATGTGTTTTTTTTTTCTTGATTTTTTGTGTAAGTCTATTTTCGACATTTCTAACCCATTCACATAATTGGTTTCATGGAAAAAACACCTAAAGTCATACTTGTGGTGTTGACCAAAATTTGTTAGTGTTCGTTGAGTCGTTGACTGAAACTATACTACATAAGTACATATATAAGTTACTAACTAAAAATGTGAAATACATTAGTAAAAGTTTAAAACAAACAACATAATGTAAAAGATCCAAAATAAATAATAGTATTACATAATTGTGAGTTATCTCTCCAAGTCTCAAGTCTCAAGTCTCAAGTCTCAACAGTCAACAGCTAATTCCAAGTAGAGTGTTTAGGTGGTTCTAGTCCACGAGCTACGTACCACTGCAGATGTCGTAGCCGCTCCTCTAAATGCACCACATATGAGTCCCATGACATGTTTTGGTAGTACGCCATTGCCCATCTATAATATGCATCATCAACATTAGTTAGGTATCCCAGCCTAGGGAATGGCTCAGTCATAGTCATAGGATGTGGATGTGGCACACAAGGTTGGGATGAATACCCAAAGATATTGTCAACAAAAGATGACCCACCCCCTGAACTACCCTCATGTTCAAATGAAGTAGAAGATCCACCTTTCACCATACTACCACCACCATATCCAAATGAACAGGTGCTCTCGAAGGATGGCACACAAGGTTTGGGGAAGATGGGATTGAACTTTTTGGTCCAAGCTCCCTTCCTTAGGTAGATTTGCTATTAATGTGCAAGATCAAGCTTAGAATGAAGATTTGATAGCACAAGGGAAAAATCTTGAGTGTTTTCCCAAGTTTCTCACTTCAAAGAGAAGAAATAGGGGGAGGGGTCAAAATTTTGGAATAAGAATGCTTGGTTTCCCATTTGAGAAGGTTTTCTAAAGGCTTAACCCATTGGTCGAAATGTCGGAATTTTGGTCGAAACTTATCGAAACCAGCTACTTTTAAAGGTCACATGATATTTGGTATTGGAGTCCTGGGGTACCGTGGAAATGTGGAAAATTTCGACGGTATCAGTGGAAACCTTGAACCATGTGCCAGGGTCAATATTTTCTTTGATGAAATGCCGGTCAACTTCAATATGCTTTGTTCTATCATGTTGCACTAGATTATGGGCAATGCCTATGGCTGCTTCGTTATCACGGTAGAGACATAGGTTCGTTAGTATCATATCCCAATCATAGTTTTTAAGGCGGTAAGGCGACGGAGGCGTTTGAGGGTCTTTCAGAGCGCCTTAGCGATAAGGCGGGCATAAAACGTCGCCTTATCGACTAAAGCGTTCCTGTATAATTTTTTTATAAAACCAATCTATTTGGCTCAAATCCTAGTTGAATCCTATTACTCATATGTTAAATAAATATTAAATGTTCATATTCATACCAATGTAAGATATTCATCAAGAAAACAAATCAATAAAGTGAATAAACTAAGTTCATCTTCATCAATCATCAATCATCAATCATTAATCATTAATCATTAATCATCATAACATATTAACATATAATATAAATACATAATTATGAAACAAAATTATAAATATAAAAAAAAGAAGACATAAAAAATACAAGTATTTATTATACTTACCTCTATGATGCCAAAATGAGTGCCTAAGTCCTAAGGTCATCCATTATATTTTTACTCCCGTCAAAGAAGAATAAAGCTCACCGCTGCCGGAGCAAAATGGTGGCTTGGATCAATGGTTCTTCCTTGTTCCTTGATTCCTTCTCAAAGCCCTTTCTGAAAACCCTTGACAAAATCCAAACCTTGTTTGTGAATCGTGTTTTTGTTTTGTTTGTTTTGGTTATTTTTGATGGAGTAAAGCTGATCCCATACATCTCAAGTGTTAACAAAACCATACACCTACCAATAAAAAATCTATATTTGGAATCTTCATCAAGTAATTTTAAAATGTGTTTAAAAAAAAAAAAAAAAAAAACCCATAAGGGGGCACTTCACATAAGGCGGAGCACTGCCTTATCATCTTTAGACCGCATCAGTGCCAAGGCGCTGGTAAGGCGAAAAACTATGATCCCAACTTAAGAACTAGTCATCTCAACCAAAGGAGTTCACAAACTCCATGTCATTGCCCTGTACTCTGCCTCTGCACTAGATCTAGCTACACCAGGCTGTTTCTTGCTCCACCATGCAACCAAATTATCACCCACAAACGTGCATTAGCCAAGAGTAGATCATCTGCCAGAGATGGATCCAGCCCAATCAACATCAAAATAACCTTCTATTATCAAATGGTTGTTCTGGGCATATAAAACTCCTTTTCCTAAAGAGGACTTCAAGTATCTAAGGATGTGGTACACAATGCCCACTCTTGGGAGCATGCATAAACTGGTTCACTACTCCCACTGTATAAGTAATGTCTGGGGCGAGTTATAGACAGATAGATCAGCTTCCTTACTAGCCTCTGGTATTTGTCTGCATCAACTTGAGAGGAACCGTAGTCTTCAACTAACTCGTGATTCTACTCAATAAGAGAACTTTCCGGTTTACATCCCAACATCCTTGTTTCTTTCAACATGCCTAACACAAATTTCTTTTGGAAAATATTGATTCCCTTCTTAGACCTTGACACTTCAATTCCCAAGAAATACTTCAAGTGCCCTACGTCTTTGATCTCAAATTGTTTGGCCAAGTAGGTTTTCAGCCTAGCTATCTCATCATTGTCATATCCAGTCACCACGATGTCATCAACATAAACAATCAACAGTGTGATGGTACCATTACCTCTGTGATCTGCTTGACTCTAGGAATACCCATTCTTCAAAATGGCCTGGTTGAACATCTCAAACCAAGCCTTTGGTAATTTCTTGAGACCATATAGAGCCTTCTTTAGGAGACACCTTACCATCAGTTGTGGAAACTTGAAGCCAGGAGGGGGCTGCATATGCACTTCCTCCTTTAAGTCACCATGGAGGAAGGGATTCTTCACATCCAATTGATATAAGGGCCAATCTCTATGTGCCGCCACAGATAAAAGAACTCTTATAGACTATAGAGTTATGTTTGGCCACAGAAGCAATTGTCTCCTGATAATCAATTCCATACACCTGACTATACCCTTTGGCCACCAATCTTGCCTTGACCTCTCAATAACACCATCTGATCGGTACTTGATTGTATAGATCCACTTACATCCAACTGGAACTCTTCCCTTGGGAAGATCAACCAGTTCCCAAGTGCAGTTCTTCTCAAGTGCCATCATTTCCTCAGACATGACTTGCTTTCACTTGGGGTCTGTCATAGCCTTAATAACAGTTTTAGGGATGGAAGTAGAAGAAAGAGCAGCAGTAAAGGCATCACCTGTAGGAGAGAGACTGAGAGAGCATCATAGGAAACAAACGGGGCTATAGGATTAGTACAAGCTCTCTTACCCTTTCGAACAGCAATAGAGGTCTAACTCAGAAGGAGAAGGAATGTTACCTGACTAAGGGAGATGAAACTTAGGATGTGGATCCAAAGAGGACTCTTGGCAGGTCTTCTTTATCCTTCTTGTTTACATAATTTCATGCGCCTTCTTTGTATAAGGTTCACCAGTATCATCAATATCCATAGTGTCAACATCATCCACCTCTTTATGTTTCCCAATATCAAAAGAAAAAAGAGTAAGAGGCAAGGGAGTAAGAAATGGAATAACATCAGCAACCTTTTCACTTTCACCCATTCTCCCCCTGAAGAGAATGCTGATGAGAAGTAAAGAAAGGCACAGACTCAAGGAAGGTGATATATTTGGAAAGAAATCGCCTACAAGATGAAGGGTGGTAACACTTTTAGCCTTTGGTAGTAGAAGAATACCCAAGGAAGAGGCCTTTGAGAGCCTTGGGATCGAGTTTGGTGTGGGAGGATTTGTTAACATGCACATAACAAAGACAACCAAATGCTCGGGGAGGAAGAGAAAAAGCAGAAGACTGAGGAGACAAGAGTGCAACGGGGTTTTAAGACCCAAGGATTTTGGTAGGCATGAGATTGATGAGAAAAGCAGTAGTAAGAACCGCCTCATACAAAAAAGTTTTAGGAACATGCATTCCAAATAGAAGGCTTTTACCAACTTTCTAACAAATATCGATTTTTTCTCTCAGCTACCCCATTCTATTGGGGTGCATCAACACACACAAGTTGATGGATTATACCATTGTTAGTGAAAAAGTCCTGTAGACCACCATACGTGTTCGCCCTCACTTTATCAGACTGGACAAATTTGATTCTGGTTTCAAACTGGGTGTAGACTATTTTATTAAAGTTTTGAATGCATCATAAACATCACTTTCATAAGAGTGGTTCAAGTGCAACAAGAAAAATCATCATCAACAAATGAAACAAAATAACAATGGCCAAATAAGGAGGTAGTAGGACAAGGTCCCCAGACATCAGTATGCATAATGTGAAAGGGAACAACAAACATATTACCATGATAGGGATAAAATGAACGACAATGTTTAGCAAACGTACATGGTTCACAATGAAATGCATGAGAAGAAGGTAAAGACGTAAATAAATGAGGTAACTGTTTCCTTATAACAACAAAAGAGGGATGCCCCAAATATTGATGCCAAAGCATCACAGAGTCCATAGAACTATCACTACGGCCACATGCATAGGATTGTGGAGTAGTGAAAAAAGATAATTGCAGCTCAAGGTGGTAGAGTCCGCTCTCCTCATGTCTACTGCCAATAATCCTCTTCGTCATTAAATTATGAAAAAGACGGCGGGAGAACTCACAGACAAAAGGTTCAAGGTAAGGTTAGGGACATGAAGAACGAATTTAAGTGAAATAGAAGAGGTAATAGGAATATTGCCTTTACCAAAAACATAGGAGAGGGTACCATCAGCCACCCAAACCTTATTCTTACTAGAACAAATGGAGTAAGAATCATACTAATGTTACGTACCAATTATATGGTCAGTGGCACCAGAGTCAACAACCCATGCCGGAGCTATGGAAGGTGCAGATGTGGTGACATGCATAGCGGAAGTTGAGGCATCTTGTGAGGTAGATGGGCTATCAAGTTGAGACATGAACCGATGGAGCACTGCAATACCATCGAAAAGGAGGTGGAATCTTCCTGTGAGGGTCCTCTAGGATCAGTCTGTCATAGTAGCATGGGTTGTAGCCCCTCCTCTGCGGCCACCACGTGTGCCAGTAGATCCACCACGTGTACTAGGCGGACGGCCATGAAGAACCCAACACCTCTCTCGAGTGTCCCCAGGTTTTGCACAATGATCACACTGTCAGGATCTATCCCTGTCATCTCCACGGGATGACCCTTGGCCTCGGCCGCCTCCACACCATTCTCTGTGTGCAGTGGAAGAAAGAACAGATTGTTCAAGTGGAGGAGCATAATCCATAGCACCTCTTCTGATCTCCTCACTCAATAAGTAGCTACACACCTCATCAAGGGATGAAAGGGGTGACCGGCCCAAAATCTGTATCCGGATTTGCTCATAGTCCGAGTTCAACCCTTGTAGTAAGATCAGAACTCGCTCCTTTCAAGGGATGTAGACCTTGGCTCCATCTTCAGGATTAGAAAACCGAAGGTTCCGATAATGATCATACTCCTTACAGAGTCCTACAATTATATTGTAATAATCAGAGATAGTGTGGTGAATGTTTCACCGCTTCATAGAGAGAGCCCGTTGAAGGAGTTGGTAGACCTTAACAAAGTCACCCACCCTATCATAGGTCGTAGAGACACTATCCCAAATATCCTTCGTAGTTTCCTTTCTGCCGATTTCAGGTTTCTTTGAAAAGAGGAGCCAAGTCATAATAGTGGAATTCACAGTTTCTTATTTCTGGTATTCTGGGTTAGAGATAGCGGGAGCCTTGATAGTCCCATTAATATGCCTAAGTTTTCCTCGACTCAAGGATAACTACACAGATTGTGACCAGTCCGAATAGTTGGTGCTATCCAACTTGACAAGGGAGATTTGAGTGTTGGGGTTATCAAAGACAATCTGGCTGGGATTGGTACTACTCGGCCAGCACAATGTAGCTTACAAAGGTTCAGTGAGATCAGACATAATGGATGGATACTACAGAACAACCACAGTTGGAGATCCAAAGCAAGGGGCAACATAATACCCAAATATTGTCTTCTTAGAACCAAGAAAAAAATTCTAGGAAGCTAATAAACAATGAAACTTGAGATAAAACCAATCAAATCCTCTATTAATTGTAGAACTTCATTCCAATCTCAGACACAAGCATCATAAGATAGAACACATTCATAAAAAACAATCAAAGAGCACACTATTAGGCATTTCAGACCACGTATGCGGAAAAAGGAGATGTTGTCGATACCTAGCAATAAATGAAGGATTGAGTTGTGTTCTAACAACAACTAATCACAAGGGCCTTGGGCGACTCTTACAGAATACAGGTCTTGCGCCATCCCCAACACTTGCTTGAGGAGAGAGAAAGAGAAGCTCGAAGGTGAAGCTACGGTAATGTTGAAAAATGCATAAGGGCTTGGTTTGAGCTCAATAGGTCCTTGTAGTGCTTCAAATCCCTTCAAGAGTCTTTAAAATGCTTCTAAAGCTCCATTAGGTTATCTTGTTGAATCACTTTACATAGTATAGCCTCTATTGGACCCCTTTGTTTCTAGGGTTCCAAAGGAGACTCAATAATGTAAGATTGGATCACAAGTGATCGAATCCCAGGTAGGATCTTTAGTAAATTCAATAAAAATCAGATTCAGGACCAATAGTATGAACAAAATAGAAATAATAGAATGAAGGGAAGAAGGGGGTAGGGGAATGGCTATCTCAGCCTAGGTCTCTCACCCTCAGCTATCTCAGGGAATAATTTTGCGGATAGCAAAAATAAATTTCATTCAATCAAATTCGTGTTCAATGTTGTAAACCCTTACAAACTTATATAGAAAACTCAAAACTGACTCAAACACTAAAAAGGAAATGCCTTAGCCAATCCTTAACTAATTGAGAAACCTAAATTGACTAAAAAGCTGAAATAACAAAGAAAATAGACTCAAAACAAGACTCTAACTAAACTAATGAATTAAATCTCGTTTTCCTATTTTCTACCCATATATTAGGCCTATTACAAAGAAAACCCATGAGATCAAAGGCCCAACACATACATAACCCAACCCAAGACTTATTTCCAGTAAAATAAGCCCAATTCTCCACCACCTAAAAAAAAATCGACCTCGAGTTTTAAACATGAGAACGACCACCTTGGCGTGATGAAGTTTAAGTTGCAGTCCATAGTAAAACTCAGGAAATTCTTTGAAGACATGGATGTAGCCTAGTGAGGGGCACGATCTTCTCGATACTTTAATGGGATGATGAACTCCACATGCTCAGCTTCAACAACTTCATATGTATCCATGAGATCATCCACATGTACGCTTTCAACCACTGTGTTCTTAACCTCCACAATTTCAATCTCAAGTTCCTTAGGATCTTCCTCTTGGCTGTTCACAAGCATCACAATTGTTGGAATTTCTTTAACACTAACCTCAGCTTTTGATTATGGTTTATTGGTTGGAGGTGTCTTCTTTTGTTGCTCCTTTGCAATGCATTGTGCAATAGAGGCCGATGATTCTTTCATGCTCTTGTCAACTGTGAGTGGCTTTTGGAAATCTGGAGGAAAGTACAATCTTTGTTCGTGCTTAGATAAGTATATGCTTGCCAACTCATATTGCATCTCTTCCCACATTCTAGGCTCACGTCCTTGAGCTTGAAGTTGCCTTTCACGGACTCTCCATTGTATTCAAACACAATCACTCATCTAGGAGTAAACATATCGAAGTTGTTGTGTCTTTGTCAAGTTGTAGTTGTTAAAGAACACATCTAATTCACATGCCCATTCAAGGAAGATGTATGAAGAAATTTTCTCATGAGACGTGGCTTCATCTTTGGTTTGGCTAGGGTTTGATACCAATTAATGTAAGATTGGATCACTTGGTAGGATCTTTAGTAAATTCAATAAAAATCAGATTCAGGGATAGATAGTACAAACAAAACAAAAATAAGAGAATGAAGGGAAGAATGGGGTTAGGGGATGGCTATCTCAGCTGATGATCATCCTTTCTCAGGGAATAATTTTGTAGACAACAAAAATAAACTTCCATTCAATTAAATTCGTGTTCAATGTTGTAGCCCCGTACAAACTTATATAGACGACTCAAAACTGACTCAAACGTTAAAAAGGAAAGGCCTAACCCAATCCTTAACTAATTGGGAAACCTAAACGGACTAAAAAACTGAAATAACAAAGAAAATAGACTCAAAGCAAGACTCTAACTAAACTAATGAATTAAATTTCGTTTTCCTACTTTCTACCCATATTTTAGGCTCATTAAAGTAGCCCATTATAAGGAAAACCCATGGGATCAAAGGTCCAACACATACATAACCCAACCCAAGGTTTATTTCTAATAAAATGAGCCCATTAAGTGAATTATCTACATCACTCAAAGAATGAGAAGGAGAAGCCTTAGTCGACTCTCCAACTCCTTGTACGTCTGATACCAAGTTGGAAGTTAGAGAGATTAAGATTAGAGATATAGGAGAAAGTGGGAAGAGAGAAAGGAAGAAGGGGAGAAGATGAGAGGAGAAAGAGAGAGATGAGGGCAAACCATGGGAGAGCATTTTTCTCGTCCCACTTACATATTCCTCCCTAGGGAGGTGAAAGAGAAAAAAGAAATACAAATTAGGACAACTTAACATAAAGACAATTCCTAAAGTACCCCTATTACATGAATTCTAACAAAGGTCTTGAAAATGACCATGCCACCTCAAATGACTTTCTCGGATCTTATTATGTATTGGGGAAACTCCCAAATCAGTTCTAATGCTGTCATTTCTTACTTTATCTTTCCTAGTTTTGCCAAATCAGCTCTAATATTGTCATTCCTTACTTTATGCTTCATAGCTTTGCCGCACATCCATCTCAACATCCTCATCTTTGCTACACTTAATTTCTCTATATGTTGCTTCTTAACTGCCCGACATTTCTCCCTATACATCATAGCTGGTGGTACAACTATCCTATATATTTATCCTTCAAGCTTTAAAGGAATACGTCGATCACACAACACTTTGGACACACCTCTCTATTTCATCAATCCCACTTTAATTCTTTGTGAAACATCATCTTTTATATCACCTTCTTTATTTATGGTTGACCTCAAATACCTAATATAATCACTGTGTGGTATCTCTCTCTCTCAAATTTTCCCATTTTGTTATCTGTCGTGGTGTAACTAAAGTTACACACCATATATTCTATCTTTGTTCTACTTCTCTTAAAAATTCTTGATTTCTTTGTTGATCTCCATAACTTAAACTTAGCGTTAATCCCTTTTTTTTTGTTTCATCCACCAAAACAATATCATTAACAAAAAGTATACACCACAAAATTTCATCTTGAATGTTCCTGGTTAAATCGTCAAACATTTAAGGGCTTGAAAATGATGCTTATTGTCCCAATTGTGATTGGCAATTCACCACCTTGACTTCCCGTGGTTCTCACACTTGTTACATGCCCTCGTACATATATTTAATTTTATTCACATACTTACTCGACACCTTTTCCTTCTCTAGCACATGCTAGATTAACTCTCTAGGGATTCTGTCATAAGCTTTTTTTAGGTCAATAGAGACCATATGGAGATGCTTCTTACAAACTCTAAATCTTTCCATGAGCCTCTTGAGTAAGTAAATAGCTTTTGTCATAAATTTAACTAGAATGAAACTTATAGAAAGTAAGAGAAAATGAAAGTCTCTAGAACAAGTGAGGCTTGTCAAAAGCTTGCTTGTCCTAGACTAAATAACCAAAAAGGAAAGACAAGGTACTGAATTACAAAAAGGAAACAAAATCTTCTAGAATCCCAAATCGATGGCTTGGTGTACAAAGGCAGAATAGCCCCCACGATCTGGATTTGGAGGACTCAGAATCCTTCAGCCGATAATGGCTGGCCCAGCTTGGCTGGTTGGCCCTATGGCACAATGGGTTGGTCCATATTTTAGGGTGATGGACCACCCTTAGATTGATTCCTGCGGCTGTATGGAATACCATGGAATTGATCTACATCAGAAGCATTTATGTTTGAAGGCGTGTCTGTGTTCTACCGTATATGTAGCTGCATATTCATGCACACAGACACATACATGCATGCATGCATGTACACATTCTCACACATCGAGTTAATACAAGACTATTATATTTCTAGTGTTTTTAACTTGATTGAAAATCTTTCCTCAATACCTCAGCTCTTTGGTCTTTGTTTAGAGAGGATACATATGGTTATGACTTCTGATAATGTTTAACATTGTTGAACTTTATATTCTAGACCTCAAATTCAACAAGCTTTAAGCTACTTTGCTTGTTTGAAGGGCTTGGCTAAAGCCTTTCTGCCAGCTGGCAGCCTGATACTGCAAAAGATGTGTTTTATAATTGGTTGGGTACAATATGTATGGTGAGGTCCGCTGATCAGTTAAATAGAAACTCTTATGGTCATTTCAGAATAGAATGGTACGAGAGCAGTATAGGAGTGAATTCAACAAGGAGAGATGAGAGAATGATAGTTTAACATGACATTGACAAAAGAACCAAAAACAGGAATTGAATCAGCCCCAATTGGTCTAAAAATGACTGCAGAAACTGCATTTTAATTGAATGTGCAGAGAAAAATTTCTTTTGACTAGGGTGTTGAGGAATGACAATATAAGGAAGAGGTAGATGAGAGAGTGGAGGAATTGAGTCAATTAGTTGTTACACTTGACCGTAACAATTTCCTTTATAATGAACAACTAATAATTAATACAGAGAAAGGGAAAATAATAAATAAAAGAGAGAGATGTAATTGTATGCTGATTTCCAGGGAGATTAAAGCTGTATGAAGTTTACTAGGCTGAAGTGGTTAAGATTATCGGAGAGCAATCCTTGGATCTGCAACTGCAAGTGATGGGCTCACTTAAGGATTTGAGGAAGAAGATTCTGATCTGTCGACTAGATATGCACCAGATCTGAATCTAGATCTAACAGTCTAATTAATGGAAAGAATAATCAGTTCTGGTGCTCAGCTTTCAAGGGAATAAATATCAGATCTGAACAATTAATTTTCAGAATATTAATCAAACACAGACAATTTAATTAATTGAATTTAATGAAGTGAAAAAGGGGGTAGACTTTGGCGCAATGGTAAGGTTGCTCCATTGTGACCAAGTGTGGTTGCGGGTTCGAGTTGGGAAACAGCCTCAAAGCGAGATGTAAGGTTACATTCATTACACCCCTCCCTAGACCCTGCAATGGTGGGAGCCTCGTGCACTAGGTACACCCTTTTTAATGATGAAAAAGAGGAGAAAGAAAGGGTGGTCGATGAGTGTGAAGAGAGAATAAAATAGGAAGTTGGATGACAATGAATCATTAGGGAAAAAAGTGAAGGGTCAACAAAAAAATCTGCTGTACCGTGGAGATAAATTAGGGGAGAAAGGATAACAAGGGAAGGAGAGAAATCCTCAATCGTGGGGAAGTAGAGAGAAGAAAAAGGAGAGAGTCTCCAGCTATGGGGAAGGAGAGAGAGGAGAGATGGAGGAAAGAGAAAGAATCCCCTTGGCAAATCGAGAGGAGGGAGAGTGAAAATCTAGAGGCCATTGCTAGAGCAAATAAAACAATCCATTAATCAAAAGCCTCATAAATCCCAACTTTTGGGCTTATAAAAGAGGCCCATTACATTAATAAACCCAAAAATATAAACCCCAAGGTCCATAGAACCCGATGGGTCAAAAGAAAGTATTCCAATGCCTAATTGGCCTGATTGGACACCCTTAACTGCATCACCCAAGGTTTAGGATCCAGCCGTTATATACTCCCTGTCAGTTTTCAATAAGTTCTGATGGGTGTTCCTTGGAAGTTATAGGCCCTTAATTACTGCTGGGGTGTTAGAGATGCCGCAGGGAGGATTGTCAAGGATTTTTAGCGTTAGTTGGTGAAGGAACTTTGGTGAGAGCTGAGGTTCTAGTGAATACCTCATTCCAATGGGACTTAGTTGAGGTTCTAGTGAATACCTCATTCCAATGGGACTTAGTTTGGTGGATGATGCACCAAATAATTTAGCTAAACGATGGTGGTGTGGTCTTGACTTTGTAGGAAAGGGGGGGGTCTTTTTTCTGAGGAATGTTTGTATGGTCTTATTGTGCCTGATCTATTTTCCCTCTTGTCTTGGGATCTTTGCTTTGTTCATCCTTTCTTTCATTCGACAATATTTCGTTATTTATTTATTTAGAGAAAAGCTGATATGATCAATTGAGTTGGTTGACATCTAGAGTTTGTTTGCATTCATGTAGTGGTTGAAACTGGAGTAAAAGGAAATTGAGCTTTGGCCGTAAATTTGGAATAACCATATTTTATTCCATAATCCAGCAACATCCAAAACCTTATCCCAAATTAATGGGGTCGGTTACATGGAGATTCCAAGCAAGGATGAGTGCGGGGATCCACGCAAAAAGATTGACGAGTTGTGGCTAATTATAATAAGTGCTGTCAGTCAACCTGATACACCACTACAAATCAGCCACAAACTTATAATGACAAATTATAATAAGGTACCGGCTGTCTACCTGACGTATCATATAGATCGGTCAAGCCAAAGCATCCTCCATGCATTATGTCTACCACCATGACAATCCATCACCCAACCTACTTTTATGAAAGGAGGAATGAGATAACGAATTCTTGACGGCCCCGCTAAACATGAAATATAAAAGAAATCAAAAGTTTTCACAATGATAAAATTTCTTTATATTTATGTATTAACCTGTACTCTGATACATGACCCATTGACCATCTAAGAGAACTATATAATTCAAAAGTTCTCAAGTAAGAAAGGAGTGATCGGATTTAGATTGAAGGTGCTAAAGGAGCTAGGGGTAGGCCTAAAATAACCATAGGTGAAGTTGTGAGGAATGACATGCTTAATATTGGTCTTGTCCTAAGTATGACCTCAGATAGAGCCTATTGGAAGGCAAGTATCCATGTAGCCGACCCATATAGCTTTGACTACCTTGACTTGTTGGACTGTGCATCTTTCCCCTTACTCGCTTCTCATCTTTCTTTTCTCATTTCTCACCCTTTTTTCTCTTCCTTCACCATTTTTGTTTGGACTTTTTCTTATTTTGTTTTATTAAAAGAATTAATTTCATTTAAAACACACCATACCAAGGATTTAGTTATTGGCATCTGCCAATACCGACCTGGATTGGATTAGTGCGGATCGGTCACTTTTCCCTTTTCAAAAAAAGTACATTTTCTTTACGGTTTTACCCCTAAAACAATATTGATAACCGATCCAGATTGGTCAGGTGTCGGTATCCATCGAGGCCGATACCGATACCGATACTTTAGAACCATGCTCCAAACAGCTTGTGGTTGGAGGAGTTTAGATTAGTTTGAAACTCGGTTTTAGTTTCCTTTGCTTTATTTTCCTTCCTAGAGTATGAGATCTAACAACTCAACTCGATAAAAGAATGTAAATGGGTAAACGCTACCCATGTTTTTCCGTTAAATGAGGTTTATACCTATAATTCTGTGAGACTCAAAATACTGCTATGGGAAACAGTAGAGCTTTGGTGGGACTCCAAAGTCCAACCTCTGTCAAGGTGAGAGGCTTGGATCATGTACTTCTCAGTTCTTTCTTTCTATCATCTACCTCAAAACAGTTTAGTACCTCGACTTATCTAATTTCATATCTGTCTTATATGGATAAATTCAATTGCTGAACTTTTTTCCATAAATCTTTGGTCAGCATTAGATAAAAAGGTAAACTTCTCTTTTTTCTACTCCACCCTCTAACTGCCTTCTTCCCTAAGCTTTGGCCTCCATGGCTGGCCTCCTGTTAGATTTTATGTAATAAGGGTAGTTCGGGCACCTGTTTAGTATCTTGTTGTCTTATGTGGTAATTTTCATTTTTTACCCTTTACCTCTCTAGGGAGGTGAATGTAATTTCTTACCTCATGTTAGTAAACCACATAGGGGAGAGGAATTTTTTCTCTCCCATATTCGGTTGGCATCTCCTTCTCTCTTCTCTTCTTGCCTCTTACCTTTTATCCTCTCTTGATTGATACTTACACGATATCCAACTTGGTATCAGAGATTGGTTTGAGAGTTGTCCAAGCTTTCACATTCCTTACACCTACCTGTCTTTGAACCCTAAAAAGGTGGAGGGTTCCAACAGAGGCTATACCATATAAACAAACACATCTAGAAGATCTACTGAAGTTTTCTCATGACCTAGAAGGCCAAATGGAAGAAGTTTGAAGGTTGTGACGACCATTTGAAGGAGCAAGAAGCCCCTTGGTCACTACCACCATCCCTTTCTCTCTCTTCTGGTTTCTCTCCCCCTTGAGCAATATTTGGGAATGGGGTTGGGCTTGCTAGAGTCGCCCAAGGGTAGCTTTTAACCTCCCAAGGCCTTGGTTACTAAAGAGGTGAGTTGGTGGAGCAAAACTCATCGTCCTCCAAGCTGCATATTACTGCCAGATTTATGTTTTTTTTTTTTTTCCTCGAAAGGCTTTGTATGGTGAGTTTGGTTGCTTTTGGTTGGTGATAACATCATTTGGGACTTATATGTTGCTATGAGATGAAGCTACACTGGGAAGGATTTATGTGTTGATTTTCTTTAAGTTTTTTTATGGTTTCTTGGTTGCTAGAATTTTTTCTAAGTGCTAGGAAGAAGTGTTTTGGGCAGAGTGAACTCCCCATTTGGTTTGGATATCGAACCAACATTGTAAGTGTGTTCATACATCATTTCTGAGGTCAGTGGACCCACAGAAGCTTCGGCTAGTCGTTGAGTGGTGCTAACCCTAGTTTGGTTGCATTTGTCAATCCCAACGTTTAGATATCCATTATGAAGTTGGATAATGCTAGCTACTTGGATTGGTCACATTCAGTGAAGGTGTGCCTGTGAAGTTGGAGAAAGTAGGGTACATTACTGGTGCCATCAAGGTTCCTCCTTTCAGTGATCCTACATATCAGAAATGGGAGCTTGAAAACTATCGTTTTGACTTGGTTGATTTTTCCTATGAAACTTGAGATTGACAGAAATTTTATAAGAAAAGAAACTGCCAAGGATATTTGGAATAGTGTCTCTATGACTTTTGACCGAGTAGATGACAAAGATCCGCTTTGATGTGATCACTATAGGAAACATGGGCACACTCGAGAAAAGAGCTGGGTACTTCTTGGGCATCCTCCTGGTACACATGGTGGTCGAAGGCGGGGAAACTAGAGCACATAGTGTGATAATTGAGGTTGATCCTATATATTATCCACCTAACACATACAAATAATAGTTCCCTTACTAGTGGGGATATTGCAAGCTATTGTAGACTCTATGTCACAATTGGATAGTTCTTCCTCTTCATCTATAGTGCCAAAGTCTTCAGCTTCCGCTTTGTAAGTCTCCAAATCTTCTCCTTTCACAGCTCCATCTTTGATTATTGATTTTGGTGCCATTGACCACATGACTGGTGCTTCCCACTATAATGATTCTTACTCAAGTTGTTCTGATAGGGATAAGGTCAGGGTGGCTGATGGTTCTGTTTCCTCCATATTTATTAAAGGTAGTAATCTTGTTATCCTTGAATTGTTCACTTTTTTTCTTCTTCCAGAATTTGGTGAGGAAGAGGATTATTGGTAGTGGGCGTGAGGAGAAAGGACTTTACTTATTTGAACCTCAACCACTTGTTTTTCCCACAAGTGTGGACGTAGTGACGACTGTTATGTGGATTTTGTGATGCTTTGGCTTTAATGTTTAGGCCATCATTTTTTTTGTTGTTATGAGCAAACAATTACCTCATTTATGTACTTCATTTTCTTCTTCCTATGTATTTTATTGTGAACTATGTATTTTTGCCAAACATTGTTGTTCATCTTATCCCTGTCATGTTCATAAATCTGTTGTTCCTTTTCATATTGTGCATACTAATGTTTTAGGACCCTCTCTTGCTGCATCTTTATTTGGCTATTGCTACTTTGTTTCATTTTTTGATGATAAACCATGCGATTTGGACTGTTTTGATGACACATAAGAGTGATGTTTATGATTCCTTCAAATTTTTTATCAGATGATTTGCACTCAGTTTGAAACCAAATTAAAATTGTCCGTTTTGATTTGGGGGGTGGGGAGGTACATGTATGGTGGCCTTCAAAGCTTTTTACTAATAATTGATTATCCATCAGTTGGCTTGTGTCAACACACCCCAACAAAATGGGGTGGCTGATAGGAAAAATCATAATTTGTTGGAAGTCAGTAGGAGTGTTCTCTTTGGCATGCATGTTCTAATTTTTTTTTTTTTTGAGATGCGCTTCTTTTTTTGGATGAATAAAAAAATTCATTACCAAGAGGAAAGAAAGAGGGGGAATATACAGGCTTGAAGGAAAAAAAGAAAAAGTAGCCACAATAAGGGTGGCAAAACCCCAAGGAGGGGGATAAGGGTGAATGGCAGGAGACCCCAAAAGCCAACAATGAGCATGTTCCTTGGAGAGGAAGGAACCGGGCGGTGGTGGAGAGAACGAAGCTTGGAACCAACCTCGAAGAAGATGGCTTTCCAAATTTTATCAAAAGAGCGGGAATTAGAAGTCCATCTTCTAAGGTTTCTTTGGTCGATGGTAGCATAGAATGCTAGCTTCCCGGTAGAATCACAGATAGAAGAGCCCGCAATGGTCATATCGGTCCATATCCATTCTCTTCAAAGAGGAAGCGAACTTCTCCTAGGCTAGCAAAGGCTTAGATTTTTTTTTCCCAAACAAAGGAAGAGAAAGCGCAGATGAAGAAGAGATGATTTGGGTCCTCGATAACATTCCAGCAAAGGCAACAGGCGAGGGAGATAAGTATATGGCTGTAGCGGAGGAAGGATTGGCTAGGGAGACAGAGAGAGCTCTACAAGCCGTGAAACTATGATGGGAAATGTGACTTTAAACCAAACAATTTTGTGCCAAAGCACAAGGGGGGGAAGGGGAACGAGAGAATTCCTGGCAGAGGAGGAGGTGAAGGAGTTGGAAGGGGAGGGCCGAAGGGGAGGGAGGGAGGGAGGGAGGGAGGGAGGGAGGGAGCCCCAGATGATAAGGAGTGAGAGGGAAGAAGTGGGGGGGACCAAGAGCCATTTGAGATGATAAAGGCAACTAGGGAATCTCTAGCAAGGCCAGAGGAGTAAACAGATCTGGCTCCTACAATTGATAGGAGGATACCTAAAGGGTACCAATTTGTAGAAACGCAACCCTAAAACGATGCAGAAGATAATGGAAAAACAAAACAAACAATGCACACGGATTTTACGAGGTTCGCAAGGTTGCCTACGCCCCGGTGAGATGAGATCCCGCTTCACTATCAATGGAGAATAGGGTTACAGGCCGTCCTCACACCTCTCGATTGCTTGCATTACGAGAAAGAAACCTCGCTACAAATATATAGCGAGAAAACCCTAATCCGGATTAAACTACAATTGCCACCCGGCTGTCTAGGCCTGCACTGCTCTCGGATTAAACTGACGGAATACAAGACATCATACACCAACAATCTCCACCTTGGCTTGAATTCGCCGAGCCCTTGTAAAGATAACTTGTAGACGTTTCATCATTGTACCTCATTAGAGGTACAAACCCGCACTGCTTTGCGCCCTCATCTTCAACAATGAGTAATATTAATCAAGTCCAAACAGACTCGAACTTCTCTGAGTAATCGGCTTTGTAAACATATCTGCAGGATTGAGATCGTATGAATTTTTCTCAAGTGAACATCGCTTCCGACACAAGCTCCCGATCTTGTGAAATCTCACATCAATATGCTTTGTCCTTGCATGAAACACCGATTCTTTGCAAGATGTATGGCACTGATCGTCACAATGTAACACTGCACCTCCTTGCTCCAACCCCAACTCACGAACGAGTCCACCAACCGACTCCTTCCTTGGCAGCCTCAACGCTGCCATGTACTCGCCTCGTAGTGGACAATGCAATTGTAGATCAAGCATCGCCTCCATGATATAGGTCCACCAGCCAATGTAAACACATCCCCTGTAGTAGACCTCCTCTTATCTAAATCACCAAAGATAGTCGAATCAACATAACCGCCAATTCAGAGAACTTCCTTGCCACGAACATAACACCTATATCTTTAGTCTTGCTCAAATATCCAAGATCCACTTGATTGCATTCCAATGCTCCTTCCCGGATTACTCATGTATCGCTAACAACACCGATCGCATGAGACAAATCCGCTCTACAAACCATAGCATACATGAGACTCCCAATCGCGCTAGCATAAGGGACTTGAGACATCTGCTCCACCTCCTCATGTGTTGTAGGGCATTCCTTTTCAGATAACTTAAAGTGGCTAGCTAATGGAGTGCTAACCGGCTTGGCCTTTTCCATATTGAAACGCTCGAGCACCTTTTCAATATACCTCTTCTGAGTTACCCAAAGTTTACCTGCATTTCTATCTCTAAGGATTTCCATGCCAAGAATCTTCTTAGCGGCACCAAGATCCTTCATCTCAAATTCAGCACTCAACAAACACTTCAAAGAGGCTATATCATGTTTGTTCTTTGCAGCAATGAGCATGTCATCAACATAAAGCATCAACAAAATAATGGAATTATCACTTGACACTTTATAATAAACACAACTATCATACTCACTTCTTGTGTAGCCAATCTTCATCATGTGGGAATCAAAGCGCTTGTACCATCGCTTGGGAGATTGCTTAAGGCCATAAAGCGACCTCTTAAGTAGACAAACATGGTCTTCCTTTCCTCGCACCTTGAAACCTTCAGTTGCTCCATGTAAATCTGTTCCTCCAAGTCACCATGAAGAAATGCGTTTCACATCAAGTTGTTCAAGCTCTAAATCATAGATGGCCACCAAAGCAAGTAGTACCGATCAAGTGTGTTTCACCACGGAGAGAATATTTCATTGTAGTCTATCCCCTCCTTCTGTGCATAGCCTTTGGCTACAAGTCTGGCCTTATACCTTTCACGCTCCTTCTCAGATGCTGCCTCTTTCTTACGAAAGACCCATTTACACCCAATGATTTTTCTTCCCTTGGGTTTTTCCACAATCTCCCAAGTCTTGTTCTTCTGTAGAGATTCCATTTCCTCCATCATAGCTGTCATCCATTTATCATCGTGGCATCACTCAAAGCATCATGGTAGGAAGATGGATCACCGTACCTCAAATGAGGGCAAAGGCAACCATATCCTCAAACCCGTATCTCATAGGTGCTTTGTGAGTACGCTTCCCTTTACCCTTTGCCACAGTATAGGGAACTTCTACTGCTTCATGTTGTCCTGGTAAGTCACTTGATGACTCATTCTCTCCTGTTGTTTCTAACTCACCTAACTCCACCTGCACAATAGAACCTTCTTTATTTTCACCAACTGCTTGTGAATTGTAATTTGACTTTACTACAGGAGACTCATCAAACACAACGTCTCTGCTAACCACAACCTTCTGTGAACTTGGATCCCACAACTTGAATCCCTTTACACCTTTCTTAAAACCAAGAAAGATACACTGCTTAGACTTTGAGTCTAACTTGGAACGCTGCTCACTCTCAACATGTGCATAGGCTGGACAACCAAATATTTTTATAATAGAATAATCTACTGGTTTTCCTGTCCATACCTCTTCAGGAATTTTACAATCAATCGCCTTTGATGGAGACCTATTGATGAGGAAACATGCCATGTTCACTGCTTCTGCCCAAAATCTCTTGCTCAACCCTGCATTCAGCCTCATACTTCGAGCTCTTTCTAGAAGTGTTCTGTTCATCCTTTCAGCTACACCATTTTGTTGTGGTGTCTTTGGAACTGAAGTGACGGTAATCCCTTCACTTTGCACAATTCTAGAAACGGCTTGTATGTACTCTCCTCCATTGTGCTTCTCAAGTATTTAATTTTCTTTCCTGCCTTCCTTTCTACCTCAGCCTTCCATTCCTTAAATTTAGTGAACACCTCACTTTTATGCTTCATGAAGTAGATCCGACTTTCCTTGAGTAATCATCAACAAAGGTCACAAGTATTCGCCCCACCTTTAGATTTTGTTGTTGAAGGACCCCATACATCGCTGTATACATAATCAAGCACCCTTTACTCTTATGTTTTGCGTTTGAAGCTAACCTTGCATTGTTTTCCGAACACACAATACTTACGAAGTTCGTTTACAAGTTTTACTCCCTTCAACATTTTCCTTTTATGAAGCTCCATCAATCCTCTTTCTCCCATATGCCCTAACCGCATATGCCATGATAGGTATCTTTCAGATCAAATACTACATCTGTAGTCACGATGCTCCACCTATAATCGTGCTCCCTATGAGTCTCAGATAGGTTTCCGTTAGCTGTCCCTTCATGACAACCATTACACCCTTAATAACTTTGAGAACTCCACCTTCGCTATGTACTTGCAGCCATTTGAGTCAAGTGCCCCAAAGATACTAAGTTTTTCCTTAATTCGGTACATGTCTTACATCCGCTAAGGTTCTTACTATCCCATCAAACATCTTGATTTTGATAGTGCCTATCCCAATGGTCTTGCATACAGATCATTCCCCATTAGGACAGACTCCACCATTATATGGTTGATATGTATCAAACCAATCCTTATGTGGACACATGTGATATGAACATCCGAATCTAAAATCCAAGAATCGAAGGTTGATTCTTACCGATGATATGAGAGTACATCTCCATCATCTCCATCTGAACTGCACCACGCTAGCTTCCTCGGATGCATTATCTACACCTTTCTTCTTTAAGTCCGCCTTCCTCTTCAAGCACTCTCTTCAGATGACCTTCCTTCTTGCAATAGTAACAAGAGACCTTGGTCTTTGCCCTTTTGATTTCGATCGACTCTTCCCAAATCCTTTTGATTTGATCTCCTCTTTCTATCTCCTTGTCACCTCCGAAAAGACCTTCTCCTTGAGATTTCAGTACTCTGGCTTTCTTCCTTGTATCATTGGACATGAGGGCAGCTGCGACTTCATCCATCTCAAGGGTCCCCTTTCCCCGCAAGAGAGTCGTTACTAGGTGATCATATGATTCGGAGCGACAAAGAACAAGAACGCCTTGTCTTCATCCTCGATCTTAACCTCCGGTTTGCAAGTTTACTTACGATCCGATTGAACATGTTAAGATGCTCTAATAGATCCGCACCTTCTTCCATCCTAGAGAATACAATTGCTTCTTCATGAACAACTTGTTCTTAAGGACTTCGTCATGTAGATGCTTTCAAGTTTCGCCCATAAGCTGGGATTCGATACCCACAACATATTGTAGGGCATCATCGAAAGATTTAATCGAATAGCACTTACCGCATTTTCCTCCATCTCTTCCCAATCTTCGCAAGAATTTTCGGTTTCTTCGACTTCCCCAACAACGCTTTCGCCAAACCTTGTCGATCGAAGATCCTTCATCCTTTGACGCCAGAGGGTGAAATTGTTCTTCCCATTAAACCTCTCGATGTCATACTTGACATTCGATCCCTTCCCGCCATCGTGATAGTAAACCCTAGAAACGGAAACCTAGAGCTCGATACCAATTTGTAGAAACGCAACCCTAAAACGATGCGTAAGATAATGAAAAACAAAACAAACAATGCACACGGATTTTACGAGGTTCGGCAAGGTTGCCTACGTCCCCGGTGAGATGAGATCCTGCTTCACTATCAATGGAGAATAGGGTTACAGCGCTCGTCCTCACACCAATTATCAAGCCAGAGGGATGTGGAGAGACCATCTGAGATGGAGGGATGGATGGCATTGAGGGCATGGGGGCGCATAGCAATAATGCTACACCACATGTTGGAAGCATTAGAATGAATGGGGGCAGACCAAAGAGAGTCATTTCAGAGGAGGTAATTAATGTAAGGCTAGGTAGGAACTACCCAACCCCAGTTAGGATCTGACAACTTTCAAGTCTAAAATTAGATTTAGAACTAAAGTTCAAATCTGGATGAATAGAGAAGATGTCTATTACTCACAAACCACAACTCAGATGGAGCTGAATTTTGGGTCGATTGGAGATCCTATATGAAAGAACTAGCCATAAAAATTTGAGCAAATTTTGTTGGCTGGATTGAGAAATCTGCTAGTTGCAAGAAAAAGGAAATTTTTGGTGATTCTTCAAGAATTAGGGCTGCAAGTGACGGATGATCATCAAATTTGGATCAAGTGGTCCTCCTAAGGACCTCAACAAATCCTCAAAATGCTGTAGCAATTAGAGAGGTGGTGTGGAAGTTATGCACTCGAAAATTCTTCCCGGGATAGCTCTGTAACTGAAAATCGATAGGTAGTGGGTGTGTGTCTCTGACCAGCAATCTTGGAGGGCTGCAGTTCTTCAAACAATCTTGTAATAGCTCTTAAAACATTCTCACACAAGTTAAAATAAAGAAAAGAGAAACTGATGGAGAGTTGAGAAGAATTAATGAATGGGCATCTCATCTTTCTGGTTTTGGCATCTCACCAAACTGCATCCCACAACACAACATCATAAGCCATTTTTTTTTGTTCAACTCAAATCTTCATTAATTCTCAATTGATTACAACTCCTTATAAATGAGTGAGTTCAGCTTACAATTAGAAAGTAATTAAAATAGGAATCTAACATAAGAATGGAATCTAAAATACACTTTCTTAACAAAGAACTACCTGTTAACCAAGTAAATATAAAAATAGAAATTCCTATTGATCTAATAATCTCCTAACAAATAAAACTTACTTGCTGACCAAGAAAAACCAAAAAAGGAAATAAATCTTGCTGAAATTGATAGGCAGATCTTGAACTATCCTGGACTTCTTCCTTCCAATTCAGATGGCACAATTGGCATATTTCTAGATCATTTTGAAGACCAAAACTTGCTGAGAAAAATAATGTTCACGTGAAAAGTAACACCAGTTATGGAAGCTGTTGGACAGGCTGGATTGATGGTTGCTTGGGTTGGGTGTTTGGGTTCTTTTAGAAGACCAATTAGGGAAGTAAAATATGCACTATTCAAGGGGCTGCTATGCTGGTTCGATGGCTGTAGGAGTGGACCAGCATAGGTGCAAAATTGGGGCCAACAAGGCTGGCTCGATGGGACTAAACCAGGCCCAGACTTGGGAGAGAACTGAACCATGTTTTGGTCAGTTCGAGTCCTCCTTTTGACAGCCCTACTTACGTCAGTAAGAGTAGACCAAGAGACCCAAATCTTGTTATGCTTAGAAACCAGCTTCCAGATGAGGTTGAGGGTGCCAGCAGAATCGAAGTCTTGGATTTTGCGGAGACCAAGGCCGCCTTCCTTTTTGGGGCAGAAAATGGAAGACCAACTAATGGGGTGGAGGAATTTGGAGGAGTCAACTCCTTTCTAGAGGAAGGTGCACATAAGAGATTCAACAACCTTTATGGTGGCCAGGGGCAGCTTGAACTCACTAGACCAGTAGATGCAACAAGACTAGAGGACAGATTTGATGAGCTCAAGACGACCAGCATAGGAGAGGAGCTTGGCTTTTCCGAGTTGAAGCCTCTTACGGTCACGGGGGAGATCAAGCATAGGAGTACAATGGTGAGGGGAGAGCCTAGAGAAATAAGGGAGAGGCCCAGATATTTGACAGGGAGGGAGCCTAGTGTAAAGCCCGAAAAATGGAGGGGGGAGGCTTTGAGGGTATTAGAAACTCCTGAGAGAGACGTGATTAGAGGAGATAAATGCGGAGACCAAAAAGGGATTCAAAGAGGTAAATGGAGGATATGATAGATTGGATGGAGAGGGGGGTGGTCAGTCTTAGAGAAGGTCATCAAATCATCAGCAAAAGCAATATGGGTGAGATTAAGAGATTTACATTTGGGGAGGGGGGAAATGAGATGGAGATTAGTAGAGGATTGGATGGATCTAGATATGAATTCAAGGGAAAGGGAAAAGAGGAAGGGGGAGAGGGGGTAGCCTTGGCGGATACTAACAGAGGATGGGAGAATCCAGTTGGGATTCCATTGACAAGGATCGAGAACGCGGGGTGGAGATATAAGAGACGACTTAATGGATGAAGTTTGGAAGGAAAAACATGCCATGGAGAACATTGGATATGAAATCCCACGAATGGAGTCGAAAGCTTTGTGGATGTTGGCAGAGAATGATATTGTCAACAATACTTCTATGAGTAATGGAGGCAGATTGGTTTGTACTAACAAGAGAATTGACCACTTTTTGGATCCCGTTGGCCAAGATCTTAGCAATAAATTTGTAGGGAAGGTTCTAGAGAGAAGGGTATAAAATTAGCCATGGAAGAGGCACCTTCCTTTTTAGGGACGAAGCAGAGGAAGGTATGATTGATTCCTTGAATCCGAGATGGATTGAAAAAGAAGCTACGGATAGCAGGGAGTAGATCAGGCTTGATAATGTTCCAACAATGGGAGAAGAATCCCATGCTGAATCCATCAGGGCCCCAGAGCTTTGTTTGCTTTGTGGGACAAGATGGCAACAGAGATTTCATCATTAGAGGGAATAGCCTGGAGGAGGGGAATAAGATAGGTGGGACAAATTTATTAATGAGAAATGAAGGAATGGGAGGGCCCACAGGGAGGGAGGGGGTGGAAGAGGAAGTAGAAGGAAGCTTTAGATTTGATACTATCAGGGGGGAGAAGGGTGGACCCATCACCGGCAACAAGATGAAGGACAAAGTTGTGACTGATCCTAGCCTTGAGAGAACGATGGAAGTAGGTTGTGTTAGAGTCACCAAGCTCGAGCCATTTAGTCCTAGATTTTTGCTTAAAGAAACTTTCCTCTTGAGCCAGGAGGGAGGAAAGCTCAAGGGAGGGACGTTTGCTCAACAGAAGCAAGGGAGGGGCTATGCAGGTCAATCCGAAGATTAGCTTGGATGGAAGAAAGTTTATCTTTACAGATCAAGATGCGGGAGGAGATATTTCTAAAGGAAGAATTCCAATGCTTCAGAGTTAGCTTGACATTTTTAAGCTTTCTGGAGAGCGCAATCAGTGGAGAGTAAAATATTGGGCAAGGGAAGGAAGTTCCGATGGTGAGTCCACATGTCAAAGAATTTGAAAGGCTTGGGACCGATGGAAATGTAGGGTTGAATTAGGAGAGAGATGGGCTATGGTCAGAGATGCTTATGAGGCCAAAAATGCATGAGAGGAGCGGAAGGACGAGAGCAGTATTCATTGACCAAAATTTTATCAAGCTTGCAAGTAATTCTGTTGATGCCGCTACGTTTGTTATGCTAGGAAAATTTTGTTCCAGACCATCTGAGTTCATGCATGTTAATAGCCTCAGTACAGATATTAAAGGCATCAACAACGATTAGATCAATTGGGGACCCACCCTACTTTTCTTGGGCAGCTCTAACAACATTGAAGTCATCGCCCATGCTCCAAGGAGATGAGCCAATCTGGGGGGAAATAGAGAGCAGATTAGCCCAAAGGTGGGATCTATCTAATGCTCGGTTGAGGGCATAGATCACAGAGAAAGTGAGGGAAAACGAGTTGGAAGAATAAAAAACATTGAGATATATGCATTGGGAGGAGGGGAAGGAGGAAAGGACATTGAGTTTGGAGGGATTCCAAAAAACTCAGATACGGCTAAGGTGGGAGGAGTAATTTGATATCATAGACCATGATGGGGCAATTTAGGCAGCTATACAGGGGCTTTATCTTTAAAAACTCGGGCTCTAAGAATACAAATAATCAAGCCGAGAGGATTTAATGAAAGAAAGGATCTCACCTTGCTTGGCCAAGGAGTTGTGGCCCTTAATGTTCCAAACAGTTTGTGAGATCATATGAAGATGTGTTGGAGGACTACAAGAGCTCCAAGGAGCTAAAGGTTTGCATAGCCTAGCGGGAGGATTTCTATTTGAGGTGTCGTCGGTATTCTTGGATGGTAGGGGATTTGGAGGTGGAGGAGGCACGAGGTGCAGCTTTTTGGTCTTGTGGAGTGGCCTAGTGGAGGAAAGAGGAAGTCACTGTGGAGTGTTTCTTCTTCTTCTAGGAGGCCTTCTTAAGAGAGGAGCTTCTAGGAGGTAGGCTTCGGCCATCTACAAACTACAGTATAAGGATCTTCCAAAGGAGTGGCAGCAGGGGGGACAACTTCATCACTCATGGGGATTTGAGGCTTTTTGTTGTCTTCGGAAGCAGCTTCGGAGGGGATGCAAGGGGAAGCCTTGCATTCATTGTTCTTTATGATTGGAGAGTCGCACTAATGATTCACAACATCTGTAGGAATTGTGGGGATGTGAAGAGTAGCCTTGCATTGTTGATCCACAAAGACAACTTCGGAGGGGATGTTCCCCTCACATCGTTAATCTTTGATGGCTGGGGCTAAGGGGATGCGAGGTGAAGCCTCACATCGAAGGTTCACAGTGGCTAAAGAGTTGCAAATTTGCAATGCGATATTCGCTGACAAAATCTATGGGGATGCCAAGGGGAGCGTCGCATTGTTGATCCACAAGAGTGGCTTCAGAAGGGATGTGAGGGGAAGCCTCACAAAGCAGGTTGGAGGAATGGAGCACTGGCGAAGAGCATTGAAGTTAATCTGCAGAGAGGAGATCGGAGGCATGGAGTGGTGGCAGCGCTCGATTGGAGGATGGAGCAGAAGGGTTCATCGATGAGCATGGTAGTGGTGAGAGGCCCGATGGTAACCACAGATTGGAGGAGTCGAGGTAGGGGCGAAGTCGAGTGAAGGAGAAACATCAGGGTCCAAAGAAGCAAATGAGTGAAGAGGGACCCGAGAGGGTGGGAGAGGCGGGTCAAGTGGAACCCGAGGATGTTGGGCCAGGAGGGGATGATGGGTAAAAGGGCGGGGAACGTGGATAGGATGTGGGTTATTGGGTTAAAGAAATGGGCCTAGAGGAGAGGTGGGTTGGGGAGGGTAGTAAAAGGCTGGGCTAGGGTGTAAGAAGAGGATAAGGAGGAGATTGTATGGTGGGCTAGGGAGGAGAGGAGAATGAAATGATGGGCCTCACTGTAGGAAGGGGTAGAATGGGAGGAAAGATATTAGGAAAGGGTTGAAAGAAGAGGAGGGTGAGATAGGGTTAACGTGAGAAGAGGAGAAGACATTTGTCGAACAAGGATGGGAGGTGACAGGGTAGGGGCAGAGGCAGAGGTGTATAAGGACGAGCGAAGTATCAGGGATGATGGAGCAAGAAGTGTGGCAGATGGGAGAGGAAGAGGAGACAAGCGTATCAGCCCTCGAGCAGATGGAGGTAGTGGGGGAGGGGTCTCCCATCCTAGAGTGGGGGGATCCCAAAACCTCGAGAGGGTTCCGACCGATGGAGAATGCTTGAAAGACCGATGGACCAAGGGATGTGTCGCTGTCTAGAGAGGAAGCACGGGAGGTGGTGGTGGCTGGAATTTGAAGTGATGAAGATCAGCGAGAGGTTCTCGACCTACGATGGCCACAATTGTGGTTGCGAGAGGAGTAGCCTTAGGGACGCGAGGAGGGGGTAGATGGAGGATCCATGAGGGAGAGTTGGCGAAGGAGCAATGACTGTGGCCTCATCAAGGGTAGCAGCAAACATGGGATCAGATCCAGAGATCATAGGGAGCAATGGGACATCTTTATCATAGTTGTGAGCGCGCATGTCTTAGTTTGATTGACAAATACTTTGCAAATCAGGCATTGTCGGGGTAACCAGTGATAGTAGACTCTTTTGGTGGAGGGTATGTCTGTCATCTAGGACAATTACCATTGGAAAGGGGGGGGGGGAGGTCTCAGCGAACGCCTTGACGTATATGCGGGCAAAAGAGAGCCTCTTTTGTTTCCTAGTTCTGGTATCAGAGAACTGGGGGTTACCAATAATGGAACCGATGATGCTTAAGCCCTGGGCACACCAATACTGAAGAGGAAGATTTGGAAGGGTGACTCAAAGCGGAATGGTTTTTTGGTCTACTTTATGGAGCTTGGTGAATTGGTTCCTTTGTCTTAAGAAGATGAGTTTTTTTCTGACTTGCCACAGACCAAATTCAAAAACTTTGATCATATCTTCTTTAAGGGAGAAGTTAAAGAGAAAGATTCCTGTATCAAGAAGAAAGAAGTCTAGGGAGCCCTTAGAATGCCATTGTTTGTAAAGGGATATTTTAACAATGGGGAAGGGGGGTTTACTACCCAAGAAGTGACCAACGAGGCATTGCTTCCATTTTGCAATATCAGAGGAGAGGAGGCCAGAAGGACAGAGGCCGACTCTTTGGTTTTTGATGATGGAAGGAGGAATGAAGTGGAGAGAGAAGAGATCATTAGAAGGGGAATGGAAGAGGGAGTTCCATAGAGGGGTTCGGAAGGGGAGAGGGGGGAGGATGGGAAGGAGTTGCATGGAGTAGGAGAGAGGCCGGAGGGAACAAGGGCAAAGATGGAGGGGTCTCTTGAGGGAGGGCCCTCCAGAAGGTGGTCGGACATTTGCGGTGAGGAGAGGGCGACATCAGGAGAGGGTGATCACACGAGGAAAATTGTTGTGCAGCCCACATTGTTATCTTTTGACATCCCAACAATGTTGGTTTGATGTTCTTCTTGTTGCTACTTTTCTAATCAACCGCATGCCTACAAAACTTCTTGGTTCCAAAACTCCTTTGGAAACCTTGTCTCCTTAGCATTTTTGCTTCTCTCTTCCCCCAAGGTGTTTGGGTGTGTTTCTTATGTTCATGTTAATAAATCCTCTCGGACTTAATTTGACCGCAAGGCTCTTAAATGCCTCTTTCTTAGGTATTACTCGTCTAGCAAAGGCTACAAGTGAGACCATCCCTCTTCCCGTAGGAGAATTCTCTCCAAAGATGTCTCCTTTGAATTTGTGCCTTTCTTTCCTTCCATCAGCATCTTCTTCAGGGGGAGAATAGTGGAAGTGAAAAGGATGCTGATGTCATTCCCTTTCTTCTCCTTGCCTATTTCTCCTTTTATGCTTGACATTGGGAAACCCAAAGAGGTGGATGTTGTTGATATTGTTTATCATGCAGGTGGTGGTTCTAGTAATGAAAATTAGAAAATTGTGTACAAAAGAAGGGGAATGAAGAACTGCCAAGATTCCTCTTTTGATCCACATCCTGAGATCTACCCTCCTTAGTCAAGTAATACTCCTTCCCTTTTGAGTTATTTGTTCCCATTAGTATGCGAGAGAGAGAATTTGTACTAATCTTATAGTCTAATTTGTTTCCTATGATGCTATCTCTCCCATAGTTGTCAAAGCGATAAGGCACCCTAAGGTGGTAGAGGGTGCCTAAGCGCCATAGTGTTTTTTTAATCTTTCGCTCTTTTCTTTTATTATTTAGTATGCTAAGCGCCATAGTGTTTCTTTTAATCTTCACTCTTTTCTTTTATTATTTAGTATTTTATGCCTTATATCATAAACAATCAACATTAAGTCACATCAATTCATAAAAAATCAACATTTAGAGAAAAGTTATTGTTTTCTAAAAATTTTGACTAGTCAAATGATTTTATTTTTATATGAGACTTTTTATATTAGGTAGAGCACAAACCTAGCTTTTCAAAAAATCTGAGATTACTTAAATCTAAGTTATAATGCAAAGTTATTTTTTGCTCAAACTTATTTTAAAGTACACGAATGCTGTTATAATCGCTTGAATGAAAATAATCTTATGCACATCAGAACAAAAGATTATTTTACCCTTTTTTTTATTTTTAGCAATGTTTTACCATGATAAGATGTATGCAATTTTCAAAATTGAGAAAAACCCAAGCATTTGAAAGTTGAAAATTACTCTTACAACAAAAAATCCAGTTTTTGTTCTTGGATTTGGGGGGTTTGACTTTTTATCTTTTTGGATTTTTTTAAAACATTTTTTATTGGATTCAAATAGGGGGTATTTGCTTTTTTATGAATAATAATATCGTAATTCTTAAGTAAAATCATTTACTTAAATGATATTTGATACTAAGGCGATGGTGCACTATGGTGGCAGTCACCCAGACCCCATCTAAACTGCTTGGAAGACTAGACGGCGCCTTGACAACTATGATCCCTCCTACAGGTGTTGCTTTTTCTGTTGCTCTCTCCAAGGATTAAAGTATCGGTGTCGTTCTCCTTACTGGTTGGCCAAAATTAAGGTATGTATCGGAGGGTATCGTATCTTATCGGAGATACACTAAAGATACACACATTTATGGATAGGAAACACTTTTTTATACACTTTTGCATTAAAAAAAAAAAAGGGTTAAAAGAAGCTATATGTGACATGTATTATGCATAAACACTAAATTGAGAGTATCCACTGAGAATCCAGGGTTTGTAGTTGTTTATGAGTGTAAAATCCTTGTTCCCAACCTTGATTTCCACTTTAGTTAGAGAGAAAAATGGCTGGCAGCAACTATGGAACAAAAACCCCTATAAAAAAATTGTGTTTTGTTGAAAAATTACCCATCTTGGCCATTATATGACTATGCACATTGTATCGATATATATCGTGCCGTATCAGTATGTATCGGTTGATACATACCTATACTCATCGACATACCGGAACATACATTTCACCTTGATTTTTAATTTTCCATAGTGTATCGGTACGTGTCAGTGTGTATCGGTATGTATCATACGATACTTATCGATACAAAAGGATTTTAAAATTTCCATGCAACGTATTGGTAGTATCGTATTGGTAAGGGCTGATACGTATCAGGCTCACTCTTCCATTCTCATTCCCAAAAATGTCATTAAGGCCATGTTTGACCCAAAGTGGAAGCAATCTGTATCTGAGGAAATGATGGCTCTTGAGAAGAACTGTACTTGGAAGTTAGTTGATCTTCCCAGGGGGAGAGTTCTAGTTGGCTGTAGATGGGTTTACACAGTCAAGTACTGATAAGATGGTGCTGTTGAGAGATATAATTGGATACAACCTCAGCCACTACACTCTTTGATTCAGTTATTGATGCAAAGAAAACAACAAGCAATCGGCCACAAAACCTTGCAAAAAGTCGATCCAAGAACCTTGTTCCCCGAGATAATCGATAACCCTGCTCTAGGGAAAAATCGATCTACACGGAGATTGGTCCAACAACCAGATGCACAAGGAGATTGTAACCATTCAACAAAGATCATTCGATCTCCCAAAACCCTAACAAAGCCGATCCAACAAATTTTTGGCCAATCCACAAAAATCAAATTTGTCAAAACTTTGACAAAATCGATTTCTCCAAAAGATTGAACTCTTGATTTCAATCTCTAATCCACATATCACCAACCATAGATGAGACCTAGTTCTTAAGGCTGGTCATGAACTAGTTTCTAGAGGCAACCAAAAAAGCAGCATAAGGTGTTGCGCCCTTTCATAGAGAACTTGAAAGCAACTTCAAAATAAAATCTTGATGGTTCAATCACTTTTGATTGAAAAAGGAACTTGTGTGGATGAGAACATTTAATAATTGTATCAGTCCCGAAGGATGTAGCTCTGATACCATGTAAATTAGAAGAAGAAGAAAAGGGAAAGAGAGAGAAGAGAGAAGAGAGAAGAGAGAAGAGAGAAGAGAGAAGAGAGATGGCTGTAACCTTTGGGAGTCAACCTTGTGTTGAGACTCCCACTTCATTCAATATATATAATAGAACATAACCCTCCTAGGGGCACAAAAGGAAGTACACCATCGACATAAATAAAGAAGGCCCAAAAGACATAGAAGCCCCCAAGGGGTCTCTCCTCCCCCTCACTCGACATGTTCTAACATAAGACAACAAGAGGGCATGGAGTTCCCACCACCATGTACTCTCTCTCTCCCCCCACCACCCGCCATCTTTTCTTCTTCTAAAAATTCCTCTCCTTAAACGGTGATCTCCACAAATTTCCTACCAATTTTCTCTCCCTTTTTTTTTCTTCATAACAGCCTATTTCTCCTGATTTCTATTTGCAAAGCTCTCTATCTTTGGTCTTGTGGTTTCTCCTCCCTCTTCAGTCGTATCTGCAATCTACTGGAGCACCATTTTCTCTCCTTATTTTATCTCTACACATCTTCATATCCATCCCAATTATCTTTCTCTGCAAGCCTCTTTCTTTGGTCCCTGCGATCTCCCTCTCATGTTTGTAATTTCTTGTGTTGCCACTGATTCTCTTTTTTCCTTTTCCCTTCATATTTCGCTTTTCTGTAATTATATTTATTTTGGTTTCAATGTCCTACTTGAACATACCACTGAAATACTTGGACTGACTATATTTGTATCTTCTACTCTTACAAATCCTCTCTTTGCTGACCAAAAAAGAAGCAAGTAAATTTGTGTATTGCTACAAATATACCAACTCCAAAACAACGCTGTGTATTTGTAAAGGATAATGGGAAAACGCTATGTATTTTATTCCTCTACCATGTAATAATTTTATTTAATTTTTTTATATAACATAATAATATGTAATTTTTTAAAATATTTTATGTATGGGTAAATGTTTCCCCGTTAGCCCAATTTGAGAGGTCATCTGGTTGGCCCCCTTGTAAATGGGAATATCTTCCACTTGGCATGTTGGATGGGGCTGAAGTTTTGTGGACAGGTAGACACTGAAGTCCTTAGCCCACATGGCAAGTTTCTACCCAAATGGAGTTAGCCAAGGCCCAAGTAACAAAATAAAGCTTTGAAAATCCAGGACTAAGGGAGGACCATGGGAGGGTGTATGCCATTATGTAGATGGTTGAAAAAACTTGGGTGCAGGGACATACAGGAGTATTTGATTGATGGAGTCTGAAATTTGACATATGTGGCCAATCTTTCTTTTCTATCTAGTTGTTAAAAACACCACATCATCCTGCCATGTAGCAGAATTATCTGAGCCGTTCAAATATTTTATCTAATTGGAGTGGTGAAAGTGGCAAATTTTGGTACTGAATTGTACTTGAAATTATTCCGTACTGTACTTTTCCTGTGGCTGAATTTTCTGTGGGAATTGCCCCATATTTCACCTCAATAAGGTCCATGGTTATCAAAACCTGGAATGGACCTGACTATTGGACCGCTTAGATGGCACAAAGCCAATTGTAGTTCTTATTCTAGAATAGAAAATGAACAAATCCTGCGAAAGCTGACTGAATTGGACAGTTTCCTTGGGTGATTGGGGATATCTCAACTGAGCTAGCCAAATTCTGTAAAACCATTAGCCTGCAGTGTTTGCTGTTCTCTGGGAGAATCTTAGCCAAACAAGAAGCAAAATGAGGGGAAAGAAAAGAGGAGGGGGGGTTTTTGCTTTTGTGTGTGTGTGTGTGTGAAGAGAGAGAAGAGAGAGAGTACTGTTGTTTTGCTGCTATTATGTGGTATTACTGCTTTATTGTTGTTGTACCTAGCCTTGCATGATTGGAAAAAAAATTGTAATTTAGGAGGAAAAGTGATGTGTATATATGCGACCATATATAGTGGATTTTGTAACTTCTTTTACAAGGAAATTAGTTCATTGAGCCAATCTGGCCTGTTCCCCTGTTGAACTAGTATCGGAGGAACCAGAACCTTCCTGGCTTTTCTACCAACTTGTTTTTGATAACCGGTATCTATAATTTCTTTGGGAGTCTGTGAAGAAGACTAAGCTCTTTCTTTTCTTGTTCTGACAGTATTAGGAAGAGGTTACAGAAGATGGAAAGTACAACAGCCAAGGCTAAAGCAATTGTCATGGATTGCAATAATGTTGATAAAAAATTGAGACAGATTCTTGACCTGACTGAGGATGAAGCCCACTTCCACATGAAGCAGAGTGCCTTCCTCTATCATCTTGCAGTCCAGACCATGCCCAAGAGTCACCACTGCCTGTCAATGAGATTGACTGTGGAACATTTTAGATCTCCCTTGCTTGATAAGGATCTCTTAGTAGCTGAGAGATATGTAAATCCAGCATTACATCACTTTGTAATCTTCTCCAACAACATACTTGCTTCTTCAGTTGTTATCAACTCAACTGTGATGCTGGCAAAAGTAATTAATCCTAAACTCTATTGATACTCTTGGTTGTTAAAATAGTATTTCATCTTGTGGTAACATTGACTTGTCCTGCCTGAATTAATGTTGCAGGAAAGCGGGAATCAGGTTTTTCATGTTCTGACTGATGGGCAGAATTACTTTGCCATGGAGCTATGGTTTTCCAAAAACTACTATAAGGAGGCCACCATTCGGGTTGTGAACATTGAAGATCTTAATCTGGACACCCAGGATACTCCTACACTGTTGGATTTATCATTGCCTGAGGAATTCCGTATTTCTTTTCAAAGTGCTAGTAAATCTCCTACAACCAAGCTGAAAACTGAATATATCTCAGTTTTTGGCCATTTACATTTTCTTCTTCCTGAAATATTCAAGAATCTGAAGAAAGTGGTAGTTCTGGATGATGATGTTGTTGTCCAGCGAGATTTATCCCCCTTGTGGAGCTTTGACATGGAAGGGAAGGTAAATGGTGCTGTCCAGTTTTGTGCAGTGAGATTGGATCGGCTGAAAAATTATTTGGCCGAAAAAAGTTTTGACAGAAATTCTTGCACTTGGTTGTCTGGACTCAATATAGTTGATCTGGTGAGATGGAGGGAGCTGAACCTTACTGAAAACTACCGGAGGTTGCTCCAAGATGTAAGTATCATTTCTTTATTTTCAGATTTCAAGTCAATTATTCTGGGCAATGAGAGTTTTCATAATGTTGGATAACCTAGCCGGGGGGGGGGGTGGATAGGTTATCACTAGTGGATTTAAACTCATTCACTTTTTAAACTTTAAATTCGTGATTGTAAAAATATGCGGAATATAAAGTATAATACAATCACAAGAGACAAATATTTATAGTGGTTCGACTCAATCCGTGTTTAGTTCACTTCTCACAAGATCGTCTTGAGAGGTATCCACTAGTTCTTTCCTTTCAATACAGTAGATGGGGAGGAATCACATTTAGAAACTCTTTTAAAGATAAGAGGTTCCATACAATCTCTTTATAGAATGAGGGGTCCTTCAGAATATCTTTTAAGGATGAGAGGGTCCTTACACACTTGTCTCAAGTACAGTCTAGAACAATGTGTAAATGAAAATGTCCACTCCTATAGTTAAACCAACTCTTGGGTAAAACAAACTTTCAATGAAATAAAAATGTTGGATGTTACCTTGTGTGGTGCATGTATGATATGCAATGAGTAAAATGAATGCATCTTGATGTCTTCTCAATGCTTGCAATAAAATGCCAAATAATGGAGAAGAATTGTATGGAGAGAGTTGAGTTCCTCTTTGAAGATATACTCAAATAGCAAAACTAGAACTCAAACATGTAACTTGTTTCTCTTCTCTCTAATGCTCAATTAATGCACTTGGATGAGTAGTATTGGGTGGTGTTATGTTGTACATAAGTGTGTGCTATTTATAGAGTGAGTGGTTTAAGAGGGGAGTCAAAATTTGTGTCTAACAGACACTTTTTGGCTCTATCGGTTGTTACCGATTCCAACTGATAGTTACCGATTGATGTTACTGTTGGGGAACTATAGCCGTTGGAGTGGTCAAACTAGCAGTTGGAACATATTCAAACCATGTGGTGGGCATCCGGTTAGCCGGAGGACTTATTGGGAGTTTTGGTAGTTATTGGTTGAGTCTGGTAGTAACCTGTAGCCCACTGTTTGTCGAAGCCTGACAAGAACTAGCAGTTACCAGTACTTGCTAGAAGTTACCGGTAGGCTTCAGTCTTTCGGCCTACATGATTGTTTGTACGGAAACAGCCGTAACTTCTCCGTTCGGGCTCGGAATGTCAAGATTCAAGTTGCGTTGGTTTAACAACTCAATGCTCTACAATTTTGAAGAATAAAGCATTAAAGTGTCTTTAGATTCAATCATTGAAAATGACTAAAATACCCTTGAGTGTTGACCTTGCTGTTAACAAATGGCTATGGTTTATCATAGCTAACACAATACCAATTTCATTTGGGTCTTAAGGCTAGGTCATTGAGCATCACCTAGGGTCATTCTAAGTTAATGATGATGCACTTATGTAGATGCATGCATTGAAGTGCTTTGTGTATAGTGTATGCACTATTACAATGATCTATATTATCACTATTATCTTCTTGAATAATGGTCTTCTATGTTGTTCATGTTGACCTAGCATGTTTCATGTTTGGAATAACTTCAAGTCTTCAATTCTTGAAGTCTTCATTCTTTGAGTCCTAACACCTTGAGATATTGATACCTTGAAGTACCTTCTCAAGCTTTTGTGGTTTCATTTTTTGTCATTTGATGATTTTGATCTTCATTTCATTTGCCAATTTAGCTCATTGACTTGAAGTACAAGACAATACTTGTAAGGTAAATTGTTAAATATCTTCATTGTTTATCATGAAAACCAACTTACCAACAATAGAAATGTGGGCATATCCCCAAGACATAAATCGCTGCTTTGGCGCTTTGTAAGGTAAATTGTTAAATACCTTTATTGTTTGTTATTATCAAAACCAACTTACCAACAATAGGAATGTGGGCATATCCCCAAGACATAAATCTGCCCTTTGTTTTCTATTTTGGAGATCACCATTTGAATAAAATTGATATGATTTGGAAGATGGCTTTTTCTTTACTCAAACTCAGCCTGGTGAACCAAGTCTAAGTGACATATGTAGTATTAATCCACAATTCCGCAAACAAGCCTTTCTAGAATACCAATCTCTTTTTTATTTATCTTTTTGGGGGGTGGGGGGTGGGGGGTGGGCGGTTGGGGGGAGAGATAGTGTTGTGTTGGTGTTTGTGTGTGTTGGGGATGGGGCTTGTTGATTGTTCCATTTGTTGATCATGAAAATGACAATCCATAGATCATAGTGTTCTTGGTGACCTTTGGTAATTAAAGTAATAATTAGGAGTCAAGATAAAGCATTACATCTAGACACCAAGGATGGCGTACTGCTATGTGGTATGTGGGCCTTTTGTGGGTATAGTAAAGTTTGTTTTGCCTTTTTGGATTCAATTGCTAAATTATTGTTGGGAAAAAGTAGGCTGCCTGGTCGCGTGGATCTTGCACCCAGACAGAGGACCTGTGGAATTATTGCCCCACCCCATGTGAAATAAAAAATCTCATCCATGTTGATGCCCTTGCGCATGCTCTCATTGGCCCCTGCGCTAGTGCAGGGACTTGACTACCAGGCGGCGATCTCTTGCCCATTGTTATTTTAAAGTCTGTTTTGTCCTAGCTTGGATTGCTAAATTGTTATTTTATCACTAAGCAATACCAATGGCATACACCAACTATTTGAGCTTTTTTAATATGGTGCTTTGATCTTGAAACATAAGCAACAGCGCGGCAGCAGGGAGGAATCACTGAGAGCTGGATTATTGCCTGCAAGCTTGCTTACATTCCAGAACCTGGTTTATCCTCTGGACGGTTCATGGGCTTTGTCAGGACTGGGTCATGATTACAATATTGATTCCCAAGCCATTAGGAGGGCTGCAGTGTTGCATTATAATGGTAATATGAAACCGTGGCTTGAGCTGGGGATTCCAAAATATAAAGGGTACTGGAAGAAGTTTCTAAAGCAAGAGGACCAGTTCATGAGTGAATGCAATGTGAACCCCTAGTATACCACTCATCTGAGTTGTGCCGTCACCCAGAATCAGGGAAGTTGTGGGTTCAGCAAGAAGAATGATGAACTTGGTGTTCACTATTTCATTTGTGTGGGGGGTTGGGGGGAATGTTTATCCTGGCTAAGGTTAAGGCAGGATGGCATTTTTTTTTTTGGGGGGGGGGGGTGTTGGGAAGGGTTTGCAGGGAAGTCATGACCAGCATCTCTGAAATTTGACTCTGGGGATGCCTGATTACTTGATAATAAAGGAACCAGAACATTTTTATCTGCAGTCGAGGTTAAAGCAGAAAGTTATCTAAATACACTGTTAGGCCAAAGGTTCCAGGGTGACTTCTGGTGTGCAACTTGTGGAGAGTTTAGATTGAAAGAGAAAGTGCTGGCTTGTACACTCCCTAATCTGTGAACAGTTTACAAGGAAGTAATGGGAATTGAGAGCCACAATATCTGTAAATGGAAAGAGCATGGTGGTTGAAGATGGTTTCCTGAAGATTCAATTGCCATATGTTCATGCGATGGAAGTGATTATTGGGCCACTGTTCCCAAAACGGGTTGCTGGCGAGCTGCCATTCAGTTCATGTAGATTTGATATTTGTCTTTGGTTTTCTTATTTGATGTGATCTTTTGTTATAGTGAGACTAGTTTACGTGTTTGTTGGTACTTTTCCTTTATTTATCAGTAATTTCTTGCACTAAAAATATATATTACCCAAAGGTAATCTTCATAGGGGAAATAATTCTTCAAACGATTGTTTGCAATCTGAGAAAATAAGAGTTTTAGTGAGAATTTCATAGGAAAAATTGCGAAGGGTTATCGGCCTGTGATGTTGTACAAGTTTTTATTCATTCATTCTTAGGTATGAGTATTGTATTAGTTAAACTAATATCTTGTGAAATTTGTGGTAATTTAAAAGCCCTTGGCACAAAATCAATTATGTCTTACTATATCCCCAAAATTTGGATAAAACGATCCAAGCAGCCCATCATAGTTTGGAAATTTATATGGTTTTAGTGACAACTTAATTGCTTAATCTTCCTATAATGGTGGTGTTGTTAGAAGTGAATACCTTTCATCTTCATTTAATTTATCAATTTAAGGTTAATTTAGATTAAGATATGCCATCTCATGAGAAGCAGCTATGGTGGTTTCTAAAAGCCGACTTCCAATTCTGCACCGTAGGCCTACTGACCGACCACTGCAAGTGGTTGGATGGGGCTAGACGAATAGAGGAAGGGAATTTCAAACTTTATAATGGGGGAATAATTATGATCTTTGATTCTCTTCACTGTGGGTGGGAAAAAAACTTTCTTGAGAGTCATGATTATCTTCTTCTTTCTAATAAAAGTATCGCAAAAGTCTCTAATTCAGTTTTGTGAACCAGTTTTAGACATTAATTTTTTTTTTAAATCTCCATTAATTATCTATATCCAATAATCTCTAGCCATTAAATATAGAGATTATTCTTTAGAAGCTAACAATATTAGACCCCTTCCAGCTCCAGTTTATGTAAGCAATCCTAACTGGCCCAATTTACATACCTTATTTTCCTCACCTTCTGGACCCACCAGAAGTTAATAGATTGCTTTGTTCCAGTGGAGTAGGAACAACTGCTATTACAAGGACCTCTCTACTCGCCGGCGATGGAAGTTTTTCCTCCCACTCTGCAATCCTACTGATAGTTCGGTACTTCACCCTCGGAAATTATCTCTCCTACAATCACCAAAATTTATAGGTAAGCTAAGATACTTATCTTGTTTCAACAAACCTCTAGTCCCCACAATCCTGGCAAAGTATCTTCTATGATTGGCAGGGGTAATAATTAATAAGGCAAGAGAACATTACCCGATAGTGCATATACATACTAGCATCCACAGCCAATGGAAAGGCATGCACGAGCATCTTCAGTGCAGAGCAACATGATCTTTTAGCACCCGATGTGTCTTGGTGTAAGCACACCATCAGATAGTGCTCTTTTTCCCTAATTATTATTGCTAAATGTTATGGAGGACTTAATAAGATTAATAGATTGACCCTACACTTCAAGATAGAACTTCATTTAAAGTCTGTCTTGAAGCCTCCAAGGAACTATGATCACCTTAATGAAGATCAAACAATAATAAGGAAAGAAAGAATGAGTGATCTGGGGACTCTACCTTCGTACTCGCCTAGGATGGAATGAGTGATCTGGGGACTCTACCTTTGTACTCGCCTAGGATGGACTCTGAACATTTCCATATCTTATAAAATAGTCAAGGATTTTCATTTGTTGCTAATGATTTTTTTTTTTTTTCTTCTTCTTGAAATGATATTTTACATGAATTTTTTTTTCCTTATAATAATTTCCACTTTTTGATACTTTTATATATATATATATATATATATATATTTTTGGGTGGGGGTTATTTTTTAGTGGAAAATGTTATTTCACGACTAAATTTTTCTTTTAAACGTTTTACATGGAAATGAAAGGAGGCTATACTTAAAAAAAAAATATATATATATATATATATATATATATATTTACCAACTCAAAAGAAGAGAATCCCAATTAGGTCATCATATGAGAATCATTCTCGTACAGTGCTTGATCTACACTTGGAACCCATTTAACTTCTCTTCTTACAATAGGCTGATAGATTGAGTGGATTCTAAATGTGAATCAAAGTGTACGAGAAGAACCTGATCCAAATTAAAAAGAGAAGAGCCTTAATCGGAAATGATATAGAATATAATTTGAATCACTGAAAATGTAAATAAATACAACAAGTACTTATATAATCTTCTTGGTATTAATAATGGAAACTATGTGTAAGGACTCTAAATCCCATTCCTTATTCTCGCTCACTCTGTTCTGTGCCGCTCTCCCTCTCTCTCTCTCTCTCTCTCTCTCTCTCGGAAGGAATGTGTGTTCAAGAAGTTAGTATAGAACAAGAAATGAGTCCCACATACGTGGATAAAGAAGAAGAATTAGGCGCCGGAGGAGTAAGGAGGGGCTTGGCATGTCCTTGACAATGCCGCAGAGCAAGGCGTTGTCGGGGAGGTTGTATTCATCCCTGAGGGAGCGGGCAGGGGAAAGAACACTGAAGTAGAGTTGTTGTCCGAGGTAGGACCTCTCCGCCATGGTAGACCTGAGGCTCCAGAGGCCTGCGTTGTCCAAGGTGAGCATGATCGCAGCCCAAGAGTAGGGATAGACTTGGATGGTATTTCTGCTAACAGCATCAAGCAAATTGTAGTTCTTCCTCTTCTCTGGGGTCCACTTCCCAGTCTCGACAGCTACGGCGAAAAGGAGTAGCCATCCAAGTGCCACGTCTGGATACCCTTCTCGTGGTTCTCGAGGATGATCTCAATGTAGTTGCGGAAGGTGGTATTGACGATGCTAGGTGGAGTAGGAACAACTGCTATTACAAGGACCTCTCTACTCGCCGGCGATGGAAGTTTTTCCTCCCACTCTGCAATCCTACTGATAGTTCGGTACTTCACCCTTGGAAATTATCTCTCCTACAATCACCAAAATTTATAGGTAAGCTAAGATACTTATCTTGTTTCAACAAACCTCTAGTCCCCACAATCCTGGCAAAGTATCTTCTATGATTGGCAGGGGTAATAATTAATAAGGCAAGAGAACATTACCCGATAGTGCATATACATACTAGCATCCACAGCCAATGGAAAGGCATGCACGAGCATCTTCAGTGCAGAGCAACATGATCTTTTAGCACCCGATGTGTCTTGGTGTAAGCACTGTTGGATTTATGGGCTAAATTAATTATTCGGGTTGATTAAATGGGTGAGAGTCAAATTGCATGAACCGGTTCGGTCAACTCTCAAGCTTAGGGATATACTGGCTCAACCCATTGTGGTTTAGGGTTTTGAGTGCAGGACAATATTATAAATACTAGGTTTTGGGTCCCTACAGCCATTATTCACTCTTCCCCACTTTACCACTAAAGTGAGAGAACCAAGGAGGTTTAAGGGGCTGTAGAAGATCCATAGCAAACCAAGAGAGCGAAAGTGGGAGTAACCAACATCAATCATCTTGACATACTAGGTGAAAGGTACAAATCGATCCTCCATAATTTTATTAGATTCGTGTTCTTGTTTTCGGTGGTTTCTTCAATAGGTTTCAAACTCAAACCCATAGGGAGTTCTAACAAGTGGTATCGAGCGACTACATGGGACAAGAATCGATTGAATTTTTCTTATACATGAGGATTTTGATTGTTACTTAAAACCGATTTGATTAAAAATCATGAAAATCATAAAATCGTAATTTTACCATCACTTAAAGATCTAGATGGAAAACTTTCTTCACGAAAGTTGTAGATCACGAAAGGCGGTAGGGGTATGCAAAGTCACGGAAACCTCCGGACGCAGGCGGTGCCGGAAACCGTGCCGAGGAGAGAAAATTTTTTTTTTTAAAAAATTTAAAAAAAAAAAAAAAAGGCGAGTCATCGCGGTTCAACTCGAAACCCTACCGATTCGAACCGGTGACACGAAGGGTCAACTCATATGTACTATTTGACTTCGGTCAAGGTTGCCAGTCGTTGACCAATTGACCGAATTTGACCCGAACTCATATGGCGAACCGGTTGGTTTTGATTGATTTAAAAAAAAAAAAAAACTCAAAGGCTTGTTTGGTTTTTGTTCATTTTGGGTTTTATTTAAACTACTTTAAATTTCATTTAAAGGTTCGTTTTAAGGCCAAATTGAAATCATTTTTGCGTTGGATTCCTTGTTTCGGACCACATTTAATGATCTAATTTTAATATGACATATTTGTTTGAAATTTTATGTTGTATTTGGTTTCAATTTGTTCCTTTTGGGTTTTTATTTAAACTACTTTAAATTTCATTTAAAGGTTCGTTTTAAGGCCAAATTGAAATCTGTTTTATGCTGGATTTCTTGTTTGGGCCACATTTAATGATCTAATTTTAATATGACATGTTTATTTGAAATTTTATGTTGTATTTAGTTTCAATCATTGAAACAAAATAGCATAAATCAATGCTTTGAAAAATATATATGTTATTGGTTACCATGAAATTGAGAAATTTTTTTAAATTGAGATATGTTAATATGGAAAAGGTGTAAGCTTGCTCATTCTTAGTTGCAAAGAAATTTTGCTTTAGGAAACCATGAAATGATGAGGTGGAATCCACCAAAGTGGTACATCTTATTATTTCATGATTTTCCATGAGGAAGCAATGTAGGTGACATTTGCCCAAAGATGATGTCACCAAAGTTAAGAAATGTCAGAACCTAGAGGTTCCTAAGCCCAAAGGTGAGGGATTTCAAAGTTATTGTTCTTTTCACAGAAATATAAATTTACAAGAGGACCAAGGCATTCTTAGCCCAAAGGATAGGAATGTAGTTCGTTGTGACTCTTGTATGGTTATTGTTGTCCTAGTGACATTTATATGTATGTTTTGAACATAAAGATATACATCTCCAATGGGAAAGATATGATAGAACTGAGTGAAACCCACCAAAGTGGTACATTCATTCGATTGTATCTTCCCAACATAAAGATGATACTTTCCTAAAGGTTATGTCATCAAGGTTTGAGGATAATCATCCACATTTCGAAAGGGACATTGAATTTGGAGTTCTTTTACCCAAAGGTGATTGAATTCCAAAGTTAGTGTTGTTTCACAGTTAAAAGAAGAATATAAGAGCATCACTAATTCTGCCCAAAGGATAGGGATACATTTTAGTTGTAACTCTTATTTAAAATATATTGATGGTATTACATGCTTTTATATTATGGTTTATATTTTGATATTTGGCATGTATTGTGTTGTTTTCCTTGTAGTAAGATGACCATTCCCTCAAGTTATGTATCTTCCATCCCAATACTCACTGGTAACAACTATCAAAAGTGGGTGGAGGAATTAGAATTGCATTTAGGTCTTCTTGAATTAGACTTGCCACTTAGGGAGCCTAAACCTGAGCCTCTCACAGACTCGAGAAGAAGTGTTGAAAGGACCAAGTTTAAGAAATGGTTAGAGAAAATGAAGAATTCTGGGGTTGATAAGCAGAATGATACTAAGAAAGGATGAGGTAGACTGATCATCAGCAATTGAGAGCAAGTAAAATTTGGTCACATCAAGTAGTTAGGATTTCTTTACATACAGTTATTTGAAATGCTTGATTAGTGGAGTTCTGGTTTTGTTTAGTATTTGTTTATGTTTTGAACCTTAGTCCATATGTTTTGGAGAGCTTTGATGAATTATGGTTAAGTTTTAGCATTTACATTATGCACGTTATTTCTTGAAATATTTGGTTTATGATTTCATTTGAAAATGTTTTATAGGCGTAATTGTCTTAGTTATAGGCAATATTTTCCACAATTCAAAAGGTAATGTTTGCCACATTTTAAGACGATTTGTCACATTCATAGGCAATATTTGCCACGTTTATAAATGAAGCCAGTTAGATATTAACCATGATCAAAGCGATTTGCCAAGTTGAAGGTTAATATCTCGTTTAAAGGGACCTACATAGAATGACAACATGTAATTTGAGGATATGTCAATATTTCTATGATGGTATCCACATAGATTCGTGTTAAGAAACTTACTTATGTTTGTAATAATGAAAGTTGTATGTCGTGATATTGAGGTGTATCTTCTCAAGTATTCGATGTGAGTGGTTTTTCAACTGAATCACGAAGAGTGGTTAATGTAATAAGATTCTATGGCCACACCAATTTAAAGACATCCTTATAATTAATGTAGCCCAAGTGGGAGATTGTTGATTTATGGGCTAAATTAATTATTCGGTTGATTAAATGGGTGAGAGTCAAATGCATGAACGTCGGTCCACTCTCAAGCTTAGGGATATGCTGGCTCAACCCATTGTGGTTTAGGGTTTTGAGTGCAGGACAGTATTATAAATACTAGGTTTTGGGTCCCTACAGCCATTATTCACTCTTCCCCACTTTACCACTAAAGTGAGAGAACCAAGGAGGTTTAAGGGGCTGTAGAAGATCCATAGCCAAGCCAAGAGAGCGAAAGTGGGAGTAACCAACATCAATCATCTTCAGCATACTAGGTGAAAGGTACAAATCGATCCTCCATAATTTTATTAGATTCGTGTTCTTGTTTTTCCTGTGTGGTTTCCTCAATAGGGTTTCAAACTCAAACCCATAGGGAGTTCTAACAAGCACACCATCAGATAGTGCTCTTTTTCCCTAATTATTATTGCTAAATGTTATGGAGGACTTAATAAGATTAATAGATTGACCCTACACTTCAAGATAGAACTTCATTTAAAGTCTGTCTTGAAGCCTCCAAGGAACTATGATCACCTTAATGAAGATCAAACAATAATAAGGAAAGAAAGAATGAGTGATCTGGGGACTCTACCTTCGTACTCGCCTAGGATGGAATGAGTGATCTGGGGACTCTACCTTTGTACTCGCCTAGGATGGACTCTGAACATTTCCATATCTTATAAAATAGTCAAGGATTTTCATTTGTTGCTAATGATTTTTTTTTTTCTTCTTCTTGAAATGATATTTTACATGAATTTTTTTTTCCTTATAATAATTTCCACTTTTTGATACTTTTATATATATATATATATATATATATTTTGGGGGTTATTTTTAGTGAAAATGTTATTTCACGACTAAATTTTTCTTTTAAACGTTTTACATGGAAATGAAAGGAGGCTATACTTAAAATATATATATATATATATATATATATATATATATATTTACCAACCCAAAAGAAGAGAATCCCAATTAGGTCATCATATGAGAATCATTCTCGTACAGTGCTTGATCCACACTTGGAACCCATTTAACTTCTCTTCACAATAGGCTGATAGATTGAGTGGATTCTAAATGTGAATCAAAGTGTACGAGAAGAACCTGATCCAAATTAAAAGAGAAGAGCCTTAATCGGAAATGATATAGAATATAATTTGAATCACTGAAAATGTAAATAAATACAACAAGTACTTATATAATCTTCTTGGTATTAATAATGGAAACGATGTAAGGACTCTAAATCCCATTCCTTATTCTCGCTCACTCTGTTCTGTCTCTCTCTCTCTCTCTCTCTCTCTCTCTCGGAAGGAATGTGTGTTCAAGAAGTTAGTATAGAACAAGAAATGAGTCCCACATACGTGGATAAAAGAAGAAGAATTAGGCGCCGGAGGAGTAAGGAGGGGGCTTGGGCATGTCCTTGACAATGCCGCAGAGCAAGGCGTTGTCGGGGAGGTTGTATTCATCCCTGAGGGAGCGGGCAGGGGAAAGAACACTGAAGTAGAGTTGTTGTCCGAGGTAGGACCTCTCCGCCATGGTAGACCTGAGGCTCCAGAGGCCTGCGTTGTCCAAGGTGAGCATGATCGCAGCCCAAGAGTAGGGATAGACTTGGATGGTATTTCTGCTAACAGCATCAAGCAAATTGTAGTTCTTCCTCTTCTCTGGGGTCCACTTCCCAGTCTCGACAGCTACGGCGAAAAAGGAGTAGCCATCCAAGTGCCACGTCTGGATACCCTTCTCGTGGTTCTCGAGGATGATCTCAATGTAGTTGCGGAAGGTGGTATTGACGATGCTAGGTGCGAGGGTGACCTTGGTCGGCTCATCCACAGTGGGAGGCTCATCCTTGACAAGGTTGTATTCAAACACCTTATCCGCGACATTGTAGTACTCTGCGAGCTTGGGTGGGGTTGGTGGGTCAACGTGGAGATGCCATTGATGGCGTAGCGGAGCTTGCCGTCGACCATGGCAACAGTGTTGGCAAGCTTGATGGTACGGGTGATGTTGATTCTACCGTAGTGGTAGGAGCCCTGTGGATTGGGACGGGCGGCACTAGCGGTGAGGTTCCAACGGAAGGAGCGGAACTGGTTTAGGGACCAGGCCCAACCAACTGGCCCCTTTGGGGGAGCTCAGGAGAGGCCGGGCCCTTGCTGTTGCTGTAGCGAATGAGGCCTGTAGCGTTGAGCATGTACTTGGTGAAGCGAGTGGAAGCCACCATCATGTAGTCTTTAGGCTCCTGGTCGGCCGTCACAAGCACTGAGTAACACTGCCCAACGTGCACGTCCAGAGACTCGTAAACGTTCTGTACTGTGTGGGAGCCTTCTAGCTCAACCAGCTTCATGGTGTGGCCTTGGATCCTGAAGTTGAGGGATGTCTTTAATCCAACGTTGCAGATCCTGTACTTGTAGGTCTTGTTGGGCTTCATGATGAAGAGGTGGGACATGTTTTCGGCCTTGTTCTTGCCATTGATGAGGACGCCATTGGGCTTGCCAATGGAACGACCACTGTCTAGCTCCTTCCTGAGGGCGGTGTGGCTCTTGGTGTACCAATCGTTGATCAAGATGGTGTAGTCATCCTCTGGATCAAGGTAAGGGACAGGGATAAGCAAACGACTGTTGACGCGAAGGCCTCCAAAGCCACCGGAGGCCCTATGCATGCCGGTGCTTGGGTAGTAGAAGTAGCTACCGATCTGGTCCTTCACCTGGAAGTGGTAAGTGAAATTGGTCCCCGGCAGGATGGGGCAGTTGGTGCCGGGCATTCCGTCTTGCCAAGAGTTCTTCCTATGTTGGACACCATTCCTGTGCGTTTAAAAAATTGATAACAATATTATTATTATTATTATTATTATTATTATTATTATTATTATTATTATTATTATTAAAGAAATTGATCGATTGATTTCCATCCATGTAGTCACTAAAAATCATCAATCACTGTATTGTAGTCATAATGCATGCATGCATGCATACCATGTAAAGAGTAATGGCTCATCCAGGTTATTGAAGACATTGACGACGATGTTGTTGTTGGATGTGGAGTTGATGTTGGGACCAGGGAACTGATCGTTGATCAAAATGACCTGTTGCGGTACGCCAAGAGGAGAGATGGTGCCGTAGGTCACGTTCCATGTGAAGAAGAAGTAGGGATCCTCGGCCTGAACTAGGCCCACTGCCCAGAGGCAGCACAACAACAATGCACCCTGCACCAACCTTGCTACCTGCACCATCTCCTTCCTCTTTAAATTTTCCCTCACTCTTTCTCTCAATGCTTGCTACCTGCCTTAGATTAATGGCCCACCACCCTTCTCTTTGTTATATTAAAAAGAAAAGAAAAGAAAAAAAGACCTAAAGAAAGGACTCAACGAGTGGCCATATTAATTTAGAAGAAAAGAAGAATGACAAAATTATTGCAAATTGCAAGGAGGAAAATATTTCAATGTGATGAGCTCTGATTGCCGTCTCTCACTCACCTGGAGGATGCACCCTTATTTTCCCCTTTTATACTTTTTTTTATGAGCCGGCTGTCCCATGACAATTGGGCATCCGAAAACTTCTCCACCCTCCATTCACTCCTTTCACTCGTTCGCCTTGCATTGCGCCCTTTCTTTCCTTCCAACTCTTCTAATCCACCTAAATACCGAACCGTGGTGGATGGCTGCAGCAGGTCTTGCCTTAAAAGACTTATGACACCGCGGCCGCACACTTCGGTCTCATGGAGTCCTCCCTTCGCTCTCTATTTCTGACATTCTCACATTTGACCGCTTCGCCTGACCATCCCAATTTGGCTGCTATCCACGTGGCAGGAACTATCTTCTCTATCAATGTGTGGTAGTGGTTAGTGAAAAAAACAAAAGGTGGTTGGTGAAAAAAACGTGTATATATATATTTTTAATTTTTTTTAAAGAATACAATGTTTAGTTTTTTTTTTTTATTTAAATTTTATCTAGAAAGAAGCTATTGTTATCCTTTCTCCGGTACCTGAAATAATTTTTCAGAATTACCATTTGAGTACCGAATTGTACACGTCTCATCCTCTTGAGGAGAAGTTCGATTTCAAACTCCGGGTTTGAATAGGTAGGAGTAAGTCATGCTAATGTGCCTTAGATGACTCACATCTTTCGGTTAGGCACTGATGAGCATATTGAACTATCCATGTAGTTGAGAGTCCTAACAACCCATGCACAATGATGTAATTATCAGCCAAGTAATTACAACCCTGCTGCAACCTGAGTAGCAATCAAATTTTTTCATTATCAGGGTGCACTCTGCCACTGAACTAATAGTTTGTCATGTGGGCCTCTCACTGAGGACCCACTATGCCAAAAATGAGATAAGCCTCATTCCTCTGTTTCCTTTTTACTCCCCGTATCACCACACGAGAGGGACATGGGGACATAAAAACGTCTCTTTTTCTTCTTTCTTTCTTCTTCTCAACCGCACACCGCTTCCTCTGCCTGTCCTACAACTACATATTGGACGCATGATTAATATTCAACTATTTCCCTATCTTCCACGTTTATTCCCCTTTATTGATATTCAATCATCTTCAACACACCCCACCCCCACACCCCACCCCCACCCCCAATCTTCCACTATTCTTCCTTGCAATCATCTCCCAAATAATCATTGTACATGTGATTTCACTAACCACTGCCACATATGGGTAGTAGCCAAATTTTGTCCCCCATTTTGTGGAGCGCCAATATCGGCTCCTCATATTCTGTTAGTTGTTGGATTCCACGTGTCCTTAAAAAAACCGATTATTACACTTTGTCGTTATTCTTTTTATTCAACTTATTCAACTATTACTGCATGAACATTTCAATATTGAAATGAAAAATATTTTTGTTTTATTTCTTCTTCATTTAGGGACGATTTCGATTTTCATGGTCTCATAACCAATCATTCATGATTAGTATTCTCTAAAAGGTAATGTAATCATATACCATTGCATGAGCCAAAGGGAGCACCAGTAGAAGTAGGAGTGTCAATCCCAAGCCTACATCCAAATGTTGTCAGATATATTGATGTAGGAGCATTTTCAAATGGGCCAACAACCCAACCCAATAAGCCCACAAGCCTAAGCCAAATGATTGAAGTTAGAAATAAAAGTTGCAATTCAGAATTTTGGGGTAACTTCACAGTGACACCTATACCAACTTAGAAGGAACTAGAAGTCATGCCATATATGGATGGAAATGTCTAAAAGTATATTTTCCATAAAACAAAAAAGATGATGCATCATTTGATATTTTCTAGAAGTTATGACCATTTTGATAAAGTGTCTGGGCTGACTATGGACACTTAGAATTTCAGAATTCATCTTTTTTAAACCAACTTCCATTCAAATTCATTTCTAGAACTTCTTGGGCACTTCAACCATTATGTTTTTAAACTCTTCAAAATGGGGAAAATTGTGTTCTTTTTTTTCCCTGTGGTTTCCTCAATAGGGTTTCAAACTCAAACCCATAGGGAGTTCTAACAAGCACACCATCAGATAGTGCTCTTTTTCCCTAATTATTATTGCTAAATGTTATGGAGGACTTAATAAGATTAATAGATTGACCCTACACTTCAAGATAGAACTTCATTTAAAGTCTGTCTTGAAGCCTCCAAGAACTATGATCACCTTAATGAAGATCAAACAATAATAAGGAAAGAAAGAATGAGTGATCTGGGGACTCTACCTTCGTACTCGCCTAGGATGGAATGAGTGATCTGGGGACTCTACCTTTGTACTCGCCTAGGATGGACTCTGAACATTTCCATATCTTATAAAATAGTCAAGGATTTTCATTTGTTGCTAATGATTTTTTTTTTTCTTCTTCTTGAAATGATATTTTACATGAATTTTTTTTTCCTTATAATAATTTCCCACTTTTTGATACTTTTATATATATATATATATATATATATATTTGGGTGGGGGGTTATTTTTTAGTGAAAAATGTTATTTCACGACTAAATTTTTCTTTTAAACGTTTTACATGGAAATGAAAGGAGGCTATACTTAAAATATATATATATATATATATATATATATATATATTTACCAACCCAAAAGAAGAGAATCCCAATTAGGTCATCATATGAGAATCATTCTCGTACAGTGCTTGATCCACACTTGGAACCCATTTAACTTCTCTTCTTACAATAGGCTGATAGATTGAGTGGATTCTAAATGTGAATCAAAGTGTACGAGAAGAACCTGATCCAAATTAAAAAGAGAAGAGCCTTAATCGGAAATGATATAGAATATAATTTGAATCACTGAAAATGTAAATAAATACAACAAGTACTTATATAATCTTCTTGGTATTAATAATGGAAACGATGTGTAAGGACTCTAAATCCCATTCCTTATTCTCGCTCACTCTGTTCTGTGCCCTCTCTCTCTCTCTCTCTCTCTCTCTCTCGGAAGGAATGTGTGTTCAAGAAGTTAGTATAGAACAAGAAATGAGTCCCACATACGTGGATAAAAGAAGAAGAATTAGGCGCCGGAGGAGTAAGGAGGGGGCTTGGGCATGTCCTTGACAATGCCGCAGAGCAAGGCGTTGTCGGGGAGGTTGTATTCATCCCTGAGGGAGCGGGCAGGGGAAAGAACACTGAAGTAGAGTTGTTGTCCGAGGTAGGACCTCTCCGCCATGGTAGACCTGAGGCTCCAGAGGCCTGCGTTGTCCAAGGTGAGCATGATCGCAGCCCAAGAGTAGGGATAGACTTGGATGGTATTTCTGCTAACAGCATCAAGCAAATTGTAGTTCTTCCTCTTCTCTGGGGTCCACTTCCCAGTCTCGACAGCTACGGCGAAAAAGGAGTAGCCATCCAAGTGCCACGTCTGGATACCCTTCTCGTGGTTCTCGAGGATGATCTCAATGTAGTTGCGGAAGGTGGTATTGACGATGCTAGGTGCGAGGGTGACCTTGGTCGGCTCATCCACAGTGGGAGGGTCATCCTTGACAAGGTTGTATTCAAACACCTTATCCGCGACATTGTAGTACTCTGCGAGCTTGGGTGGGGTTGGTGGGTCAACGTGGGAGATGCCATTGATGGCGTAGCGGAGCTTGCCGTCGACCATGGCAACAGTGTTGGCAAGCTTGATGGTACGGGTGATGTTGATTCTACCGTAGTGGTAGGAGCCCTGTGGATTGGGACGGGCGGCACTAGCGGTGAGGTTCCAACGGAAGGAGCGGAACTGGTTTAGGGACCAGGCCCAACCAACTGGCGCCTTGGGGAGCTCAGGAGAGGCCGGGCCCTTGCTGTTGCTGTAGCGAATGAGGCCTGTAGCGTTGAGCATGTACTTGGTGAAGCGAGTGGAAGCCACCATCATGTAGTCTTTAGGCTCCTGGTCGGCCGTCACAAGCACTGAGTAACACTGCCCAACGTGCACGTCCAGAGACTCGTAAACGTTCTGTACTGTGTGGGAGCCTTCTAGCTCAACCAGCTTCATGGTGTGGCCTTGGATCCTGAAGTTGAGGGATGTCTTTAATCCAACGTTGCAGATCCTGTACTTGTAGGTCTTGTTGGGCTTCATGATGAAGAGGTGGGACATGTTTTCGGCCTTGTTCTTGCCATTGATGAGGACGCCATTGGGCTTGCCAATGGAACGACCACTGTCTAGCTCCTTCCTGAGGGCGGTGTGGCTCTTGGTGTACCAATCGTTGATCAAGATGGTGTAGTCATCCTCTGGATCAAGGTAAGGGACAGGGATAAGCAAACGACTGTTGACGCGAAGGCCTCCAAACCCACCGGAGGCCCTATGCATGCCGGTGCTTGGGTAGTAGAAGTAGCTACCGATCTGGTCCTTCACCTGGAAGTGGTAAGTGAAATTGGTCCCCGGCAGGATGGGGCAGTTGGTGCCGGGCATTCCGTCTTGCCAAGAGTTCTTCCTATGTTGGACACCATTCCTGTGCGTTTAAAAAATTGATAACAATATTATTATTATTATTATTATTATTATTATTAAAGAAATTGATCGATTGATTTCCATCCATGTAGTCACTAAAAATCATCAATCACTGTATTGTAGTCATAATGCATGCATGCATGCATACCATGTAAAGAGTAATGGCTCATCCAGGTTATTGAAGACATTGACGACGATGTTGTTGTTGGATGTGGAGTTGATGTTGGGACCAGGGAACTGATCGTTGATCAAAATGACCTGTTGCGGTACGCCAAGAGGAGAGATGGTGCCGTAGGTCACGTTCCATGTGAAGAAGAAGTAGGGATCCTCGGCCTGAACTAGGCCCACTGCCCAGAGGCAGCACAACAACAATGCACCCTGCACCAACCTTGCTACCTGCACCATCTCCTTCCTCTTTCAATTTCCTCACTCTTTCTCTCAATGCTTGCTACCTGCCTTAGATTAATGGCCCACCACCCTTCTCTTTTGTTATATTAAAAAAGAAAAGAAAAGAAAAAAAAGACCTAAAGAAAGGACTCAACGAGTGGCCATATTAATTTAGAAGAAAAGAAGAATGACAAAATTATTGCAAATTGCAAGGAGGAGAGATATTTCAATGTGATGAGCTCTGATTGCCGTCTCTCACTCACCTGGAGGATGCACCCTTAGTTTCCCTTTTATACTTTTTTTTTATGAGCCGGCTGTCCCATGACAATTGGGCATCCGAAAACTTCTCCACCCTCCATTCACTCCTTTCACTCGTTCGCCTTGCATTGCGCCCTTTCTTTCCTTCCAACTCTTCTAATCCACCTAAATACCGAACCGTGGTGGATGGCTGCAGCAGGTCTTGCCTTAAAAGACTTATGACACCGCGGCCGCACACTTCGGTCTCATGGAGTCCTCCCTTCGCTCTCTATTTCTGACATTCTCACATTTGACCGCTTCGCCTGACCATCCCAATTTGGCTGCTATCCACGTGGCAGGAACTATCTTCTCTATCAATGTGTGGTAGTGGTTAGTGAAAAAAACAAAAGGTGGTTGGTGAAAAAAACGTGTATATATATATTTTTAATTTTTTTTAAAGAATACAATGTTTAGTTTTTTTTTTTTATTTAAATTTTATCTAGAAAGAAGCTATTGTTATCCTTTCTCCGGTACCTGAAATAATTTTCAGAATTACCATTTGAGTACCGAATTGTACACGTCTCATCCTCTTGAGGAGAAGTTCGATTTCAAACTCCGGTTCGAATAGGTAGGAGTAAGTCATGCTAATGTGCCTTAGATGACTCACATCTTTCGGTTAGGCACTGATGAGCATATTGAACTATCCATGTAGTTGAGAGTCCTAACAACCCATGCACAATGATGTAATTATCAGCCAAGTAATTACAACCCTGCTGCAACCTGAGTAGCAATCAAATTTTTTTCATTATCAGGGTGCACTCTGCCACTGAACTAATAGTTTGTCATGTGGGCCTCTCACTGAGGACCCACTATGCCAAAAATGAGATAAGCCTCATTCCTCTGTTTCCTTTTTACTCCCCGTATCACCACACGAGAGGGACATGGGGACATAAAAACGTCTCTTTTTCTTCTTTCTTTCTTCTTCTCAACCGCACACCGCTTCCTCTGCCTGTCCTACAACTACATATTGGACGCATGATTAATATTCAACTATTTCCCTATCTTCCACGTTTATTCCCTTGATTGATATTCAATCATCTTCAACACACCCCACCCCCACACCCCACCCCCACCCCCAATCTTCCACTATTCTTCCTTGCAATCATCTCCCAAATAATCATTGTAATGTGATTTCACTAACCACTGCCACATATGGGTGGTAGCCAAATTTTGTCCCCCATTTTGTGGAGCGCCAATATCAGCTCCTCATATTCTTTTAGTTGTTGTATTCCACGTGTCCTTAAAAAAACCGATTATTACACTTTGTCGTTATTCTTTTTATTCAACTTATTCAAGTATTACTGCATGAACATTTCAAAATTGAAATGAAAAATATTTTTGTTTTATTTCTTCTTCATTTAGGGACGATTTCGATTTTCATGGTCTCATAACCAATCATTCATGATTAGTATTCTCTAAAAGGTAGTGTAATCCTATACCATTGCATGAGCCAAAGGGAGCACCAGTAGAAGTAGGAGTGTCAATCCGAAGCCTACATCCAAATGCTGTCAGATATATTGATGTAGGAGCATTTTCAAATGGGCCAACAACCAACCCAATAAGCCCACAAGCCTAAGCCAAATGATTGAAGTTAGAAATAAAAGTTGCAATTCAGAATTTTGGGGTAACTTCACAATGACACCTATACCAACTTAGAAGGAACTAGAAGTCATGCCATATATGGATGGAAAGGTCTAAAAGTATATTTTCCATAAAACAAAAAAGATGATGCATCATTTGATATTTTCTAGAAGTTATGACCATTTTGATAAAGTGTGTCTGGGCTGACTATGGACACTTAGAATTTCAGAATTCATCTTTTTAATCCAACTTCCATTCAAATTCATTTCTAGAACTTCTTGGGCACTTCAACCATTATGTTTTTAAACTCTTCAAAATGGGGAAAATGCCTTTGAAGGTTCCCGAGGTCCTTTCCTATTAGATAGTTGTTTGTTTTCCCAATGTTTGTCTTTCTAATTAGTCTTAATTTCATTCTTGGAAATTACCTATGCTTGAAATGTTGTTACATCCTCATCTATATAAGCTTATACTAATAAATGGAATGGATGCGTGGAGTTTATTCATAAATAAAGTTTCCTTTTTATGTTTTCTCTAGCTTAAAGATATTTATTAATCACTAAAGCGTCAAGTAATTCAAAAGACTAGGTTTGTTGGCTGGGTCGAGGTGCCTAATACCTTCTCCAGATCATAACCTGACCCATACTCAATCTCACAATCGAACAGGTCCAAATGTAGACAAATCTTTAAAGTGTATATAATGGGCCGTAGATCCTATTATGCTAGAATCAAACATTACAAGGTCACAAATTCGACTCTTGTATGAAATTAAAAACAAGCAAAACCAAGGTAGGTATTTGAAGCTTTCTTTTGGTGTTTAAAAACAATCATTTGAAAACTAACATTGCCACATTTGCCAGCTCTTATAATCTTTTGATACTTTGCTTCTCGTTTTTTTTTTTTTTTTTTGCCACTGTACATAAACAGTCACAATGATACCAAAAAAAATATATATTAATGCGGAAAAATTTGACCGGACGATCTTCCCTAATTCCTGGTGCTTTGGCCGACCTGCATAGAAGAGATGACAGGGGAGAGCCGGGCTGACCCGACGGGGGACTCTCCGATGCCTAAGTTAGACCTTTCCACAACAGATGCTCAAGAGAGCTTTAACAGTAAGAGAAGTGAGTAATCAATCCCCTATGATGGAGGCTTACCTTGGTATTTATAGGCTGCTGATGGAGGGTGAGTGGGAGACGATTGTGAAGAGTCATGTTTAGGCGTGGAGTCCTCAAAGGGAGTGGCTCTGTGATTCTGGGAATATTCTCCCCTCTTAACTCGGAAAGGCCAACCGTGTGACGTCTATGATGACGTGTAGTGGATAGAGTCTTGTCCTCCGAATAGGGATTACGTTCCTTGAATATAGGGGTGGACGGAAACACGTTTCTGGAAACCTTGTTGTTGACGTCGAGCCGAGGTGGCAGCACTGCCTGATGGAGGTCGAGGAGGCAGCACGGCCTGATGGAGACTGAGGTGCAGCACGGCCTGTCGGATGCCGAGGTCTAGCACTGCCTAATGAAGGCCGAGGTGGAGCGCGGCGTGATGGAGGCCGAGGTCATAGCGCGGCCTGATGGAGGCCGAGGTGGGCACGGCTGACGAAGGCTGAGGTGGAGCGCGGCCTAATGGAGGCCGAGGTGATAGCACGGCCTGACGGAGGCCGAGGAGCAGCACGGCCTGGCCGAGGTGGCAGCATGGCCTGATGGAGGCCGAGGTGATAGCACGGCCTGATGGAGGCCGAGGTAGAAGCTCAGTCCTGTTCAGGTTTGCGTACATGCTTCAGCCGTGCTGAGGAAAGTGACATATTTTACCTCATCACTAGCCCCCCGCTCTAGCAGTTCGAATCGACCTGCTAGAGCATTTAATCCGATTCGAGATGCACTGCTTCACTTTCTCAGCCGAGGCTGCTCAACGGTTCGAGGACGTGGCTGTCGCTTGTTCGAAGGTAAAGGAGGCAAAGCGCTTTCATGGGGGTCGAGAAGAAATGGCCCGAGGTGGCTGAACCCTTATCCCTACCAGAAGTGGTTGGATGACGTTAACATTTCTTCGTTTCAGGTCGGCTTAACGATATCATCTTGTTCCTTCAGAGTAAGATGCCCGGCTACAATCTGACGGACTATGAGCGACGCGTTCCATCCATGCTACTCGGTGCAGCCCTGCGGCTCGATCGATGTTGGTGAAGAGGTGATCCGACTCAAGGATTTTCTTGTGCTGAGCTAGGCTCGTGGATCAGCCCCCCGAGATTAGCCTCATATATATATAGATCCATATTTACGTAGATGTCTCCCTCTGTAGTGATGTATTTTGAGGGCTCGTGGATTAGGCCCCCGACCTCGGTCTAGTTGCTGCCAAGCTGGAGCACTGTCTTTGTGCCTCATTGGTTAAGGTCTTTGAGTCGCCAAACTAGGGTCTGGTCTTGTGGTGCCGAGCTTGAGCTCGATCTTAGATGCTGTCGAGCTGGGGCGCGGTCTTTGTGCCTCATTGGTTAAGGTCTTTGAGTTGCCAGACTAGGGTCTGGTCTTGTGGTGCCGAGCTTGAGCTCGGTCTTAGATGCTGCCGAGCTGGGGCACGGTCTTTGTGCCTCATTGGTTAAGGTCTTTGAGTCGCTAGACTAGGGTCTGGTTTTGTGGTGCCGAGCTTGAGCTCGGTCTTAGATGCTGCCGAGCTGGGGCCCGATCTTTGTGCCTCATTGGTTAAGGTCTTTGAGTCGCCAGACTAGGGTCTGGTCTTGTGGTGCCGAGCTTGAGGTCGGTCTTAGATGCTGTCGTGCTGGGGCCCGGTCTTTGTGCCTCATTGGTAAAGGTCTTTGAGTTGCCAGACTAGGGTCTGGTCTTGTGGTGCCGAGCTTGAGCTCGATCTTAGATGCTGCCAAGCTGGGGTCTGATCTTTGTGCCTCATTGGTAAAGGTCTTTGAGTCGCCAGACTAGGGTCTGGTCTTGTGGTGCCGAGCTTGAGCTCGGTCTTAGATGCTGCCGAGCTGGGGCCCGGTCTTTGTGCCTCATTGGTTAATGTCTTTGAGCGTCAGACTAGGGTCTGGTCTTGTGGTGCCGAGCTTGAGCTCGGTCTTAGATGCTGCCGTGCTGGGGCCCAGTCTTTGTGCCTCATTGGTTAAGGTCTTTGAGTCATCAGACTAGGGTCTGGTCTTGTGGTGCCGAGCTTGAGCTCGATCTTAGATGCTACCGAGCTGGGGCCCGATCTTTGTTCCTCATTGGTTAAGACCGAGCCCCAGCTCCATGTTGGCGTATTGATTGCACCGTCTCAACAGTTTGGGCATCGTTTCCGATAAGTCGAGGGCTAGGGACTGAACCAGATCAGGGTGTATTACCCCATTGCACAACGTGCTATACGCCACTCCTTCCGGTAGGTTTTTTACCTCCAGTGTAGCCTTGGTGAATCGGGCAAGGAACTCCCTTATAGTCTCCCTCGCTCCCTGCCTCATGTTCATCACGTTTTGCATAGTTTGCTTCTGCTTCATACTTGCTTGGAAACGTGTGAGGAACGCTCTTGTCAGTTCTTCATAGCTGCGGATGGACCGTGGCCGTAAGTTCAACATCCACACCAGCGCAGCTCCTTTTAATGAGGCAGCGAAAGCTCGGCAGAGAACGACATCTGACCTTCCATGAACTGCCATGGCCGAACTATAGTACAACAGATGATCATAGGGATCTGTGGTGCCGTCATATCCATTGAAGACAAGTATCACAAAATTTGAGGGCAGCTCGACGTCAATCAGTTCGTCGAAAAGTGCATTATGGGCTGGGGTTACAGTCATGTCGGCCGGGAGTGCCTACCTCTGCATTCCCTCTATTCGCTCAGTGAGTCGCTGGATGCGACTCTCTAGGTCGTCTCCTCTCTCCTTGGCTCGGCCATCTGGGGATCGACTTGCCCCTTCGCCTCTTCTGGGGCTTCTTCCTCGGACTTGGTGACCTTGTCGTGGTGCACCTCGGTCGGCCCGATGGCGAGCTCTGACCCGTGTGGGGTCGATCTTACCGAGCTGGCATCTGGTAGTTTTCACGTTCTTCTCTGTGTGGACGAGCGCCTCTACTGAGTCTCTGAGGCGACAGTTGGCGTCTTCCTACCCAGGGTGGGGATCTATGAGTATCATGTGTCTCTGGGCTCCGATGATGTTCAGAACGATGGGCTCTCCGATCGGCGGGCGGGACTCGCTCGCCTCTCAGTAAGAGAGCGGTGGTACCGAATGGACAGTGCATGAAGTTCTGGCCGACCCCCTTCTTGCTGTTGATTGAGGGGTGACGCTGTTGTTAAGAGATTCGTCATTGGGACGTCTGCTCGGAACAGGCCTAGGCGGCTGAGCTGAACTAGTTACTGGCCCTGGAAGTGCCGAGCCGAACTAACGTATGAAATCCCTCACCAGTGCGTTTGTAGCGAATACCTGAAACTGCAAGCTTGCATCTGTTCTTCCATGTTTGGGTGAGTTACCCGGGATGATGGGACATGGCGGGATAGCTGAGGGTTCTGCTCGCGCTGATCCCCCTCTCCTTGGGCAACTTGTGCATCTGGCCTGGTTTGCTGGGGTCCTTCTGGAGGGTCTCTGCTGGGACGTTTTCTTGCTCTGCCATTGGTGGTGAATGGGAACGTCCAAGTGGTACTTTGCGAGTGGATCTTGCTCGCATTGTCGTTGAAGAAACGACCTTCTCACTCCTCAATTGCATTGGTCCAAGTGACTTTTTGTAACAATTTCCCACGGACGACACCAATCTGATGCAGAAAAATTTGACCGAACAATCTTCCCTGCAGTTCCTGGTGCTTTGGCCGACCTACAGAAGAGATGACAGGGGAGAGCTGGGCTGACCTGACGGGGACTCTCCGATGCCTAAGTTAGACCTTTCCACAACAGATGCTCAGGAGAGCTTTAACAGTAAGAGAAATGAGTAATCGATCCCCTATGATGGAGGCTTACCTTGGTATTTATAGGCTGCTGATGGAGGGTGAGTGGGAGACGATTGTGAAGAGTCCTGTTTAGGCGTGGAGTCCTCAAAGGGAGTGGCTCTGTGATTCTGGGAATATTCTCCCCTCTTAACTCGGAAAGGTCAACCGTGTGACGTCTATGATGACGTATAGTGGATAGAATCCTGTCCTCCGGAATAGGGATTACGTTCCTTGAATATAGGGGTGGACGGAAACACGTTTTTGGAAACCTTGTTGTTGACGTCGAGCCGAGGTGGCTAGCACTGCCTGATGGAGGCCGAGGAGGCAGCACGACCAGATGGAGACCGAGGTGCAGCACGGCCTGTCGGAGGCCGAGGTCTAGCACGGCCTGATGAAGGCCGAGGTGGAGCGCTGCGTGATGAAGGCCGAGGTCATAGCGCGGCCTGACGGAGGCCGAGGAGCAGCATAACCTGATGGAGGCCGAGGTGACAGCACGACCTGATGGAGGCCGAGGTAGCAGCTCAGTCCTGTTCAGGTTTGCGTACATGCTTCAGCCGTGCTGAAGAAAGTGACATATTTTACCTCATCATGTATATATTCAAGCAATCATAGGCATGCGTATTGCATCGAAGCATTATATTCCTCCACTTTGATGACATAACGCTAAAATAATCAAAAGAATGAGGGATTCAATTTAAAAAAAAACCTTCGAAAGTCTAATTCAATTTCAATTGACATGATCTAGTTGTTGGAGCCAGCTATTCCAAGTTAGAAAAAATAGTTAAAGGAAATCTAATTCCCACTCGAACTGGGGGCTGTTGTGTACATCTGGTTGACACTGTGAAGCAAGGTTAGGATCGTACAATAACTATCTCTCTCCCTCTATATATATATATATATATATACACACCGTACCATTATTTTATCATATGCAAGAATGACGTTATCAATAAGGCCCTGTTTCTTTAGAGGGATGCCATTTTGAGGGGTGGAATAATTCGTAGGGCCATTTAGTAATACGGGGTGGGATTTTGAATCGACAACATCAAACATTGAGCTTTCCATGACGGCCGACGTGGCTGATGATATCTCCACGCCACCCCAACCCCCCCGCCCCCTCTGCAAAAATCGGTAGGACTTTACTAAAATTCCAATGAAAGTTCGTTGAGGACGATGACTGACAATTTCTGGGTCATGAGAAGAGAAGATGGGAGAGTCCCTGCAACTCATCTTCTCCCATCTTAATTTGAGAAGGGAAGAGGAAATTTGGAGGAGTTGAAAGGGGTTTCAGAATTAGGGAGAGAAAAGGGTTTCGGACCTAGAAAGGGGTTTCAGAAATTGAGAAGAAGAACAAGGAAGAAGAAGAAGAGCAATGAAAAACCGACCTTTTTCATCTGAAAAAAGGCACTACTCGTCCCTGCAACATCTGGGTTTTCTATATTGGCTTTTTCTCAGCCATAGAAGAGGGAACAAAAGAGAAGAGGAAGACGAAATTAAAAGGAGAAAGGCACCGATGTCCCTGCAACATCTGGGTTTTTGGCTGTTGGCTTTTTCTCAGGCATGGAAGAGGGAACAACGGAGAAGACAAGATTTGAGCGCCACTGTTGCTACACCACCGACTTCAGATGTGGAGACAGAGCAGAGGCAGCTTAGGGAGTGGAGGACGCTTAAGGCCATGGATACCCACTCTCTCTCCGCCTCCTTCTCTGCTTTTTCTCTCTCATTCAACCAAACAATACATGAGGCAAAAGTGTTTCCTCCAACTCTACTTTGCTGTTCTTCATCCTAGCGACATGTGAATCCTTGCCTGACAACTATCCCACCCCAAAACTCCTCTAAACAAACGGGGCTAAGAGTTAAATTTCAGAAAATACCTAAATCATATGGCCCTCTTTATATTAGATCTTCACTAATTATTTTGCATCCTCTAGAATTCATACATCATTAATGGAACTCTTCTTTTCAATGAACCTTCTTACCTTCATTTATGATTTTGATTTGAAACTTAACAACAAAGCAAAGGGGATGGCGGGGCCTCGGTACAAATAAAATTGGGTAAACATCACTCCCCTCCCCTGGATTAAGGCGAAATATCAATTTGTCGATCACCTTTTTTAAAATATCACCCTCCTTCCCTACAAGGAAAAAGATGCTATTTAACAGCCTCAATCTAAGCGAAATTTCTTTGATTCTGCATAAGTTTACTCTCATTAGAAGTTTTGATTTGGAGATTTACAGTGAAGGGCTCTCAGTTATTATATTGAGAATGGCAGCAGAACTTGTAGGGATTTGGATGAGTGAGCTTTCAAAGCTTGGAGAAAAGGTACAATCTCGACTACCCTAGAAGCTCTCACGTTGGAAGAAGATGACGAACACGTGAGGGAACCTTCTTCCCCACTCAAATTGGAGCCTAACAGCAGCCAAGCTGTTCATGTGTGAAGACACAACGCCAGTAATCCATCTCAGAAGCTACCATTTTTATGATTATGGATCTCTTTTCGCCTTGTTAACTCTTCTGGTTTTTTGAATTGGGAGTGTATCTGCGTTCTCTGTTTCTAGTGTATTATGTATATATATCACCTCAGCTGTTTCTTTTAGCTTTGGATTGATGATAAACTTTCACTCTGTAACACAAAAGACTGATTACAGATAACCCATCAGCGTTTTTTGTTGTAATTAAATAAAATATTAATCCAGATGTTAATCACTGCTTGCACTAGTCAATTGTAAGGAATACCCAGATTTAAAAAATTTATTGGCTTTGGTTTTGGGTTGGAGATGTTCATTCGTGATCGTTGAACCCAGAGAGAGAATGCGTGTGAACACCCTCTAAGTTGTGTTGATCTTGATTTTATATGGAATTCAAAGGGAAATTAATTGAACTGTAGTTGCAGGTTGCTATTGAAGGAGCAACTGAAGCATTTCTTCCCAAACTGAGGCTCACCACTCTGGTTCAAAGATAGAGAAAACCAGTTAACTTGCTTATTACAGCATTTTTTTGAAAGTTCTGTTATTCGACCTTATTCAATCCAGTTCATTCAATTTGATTGTTGATGGGTCCATGCCTCTGGTTTTCAAATACTTGAATACAAAAATTTAATGGAGTTTGTAATTCCAAAAGCTACACTGAGGAGGTGGTGATGCCAGCAGTTAGGGCTCCTTAAGGTTACACACAATTTATCAGAGAATGGGGGAAAGGGAGAAAGAGGGAAAGGGGGTATTTAGGGATTATAAAAAAATTTAACTTGATTTAACAGTCAAATTTAACGGTTGAGGCTGTTAGATAGCATCTTTTTCTTGTAGGCGAGGGGAGTGATATTTTCAGAAAGGTAGTGGTCAAGTTGATATTTCGCCTTAATTCAGGGGAGGTGAGTGATGTTTACCCAATAAAATTTAGGTCATGCATGACTTTCATACGTTTTTTTATGAGAATAAAAATTAAAAATAAAATTAGCTACACACCTACTAGTACTGGTCGACAAATATTTTCCCTCTACTTCTTATTGCCAATTTATGAGCTACAGAGACCCTACTCTAACTTGTTTGATATTATTAACATAACAAAAATATTTTATCAAACATAATGCATCTAAGAGAAGATTAAACATTTCTCATGGCCACCCTTCATTATTCCTTTCTTCTATCCATCGAGGCACCTGCTTGCAATCCATCCAAACTGTAATTTCTGTGCATCCTAACTCCAGTCTCCAGTCTCCATTCAAATTCCTCAATAGAATTCCCGGGACCTCTGACTTTGGATTATGTACAAGATCATGATCAAAATATACTAGAGTAAACTTTGAATTGGATATAAGAATTGATGCCCAGCCAGAGTTGACTGAAAATGGATCAAAACTACCATGACAAATAATAACACAATCAATCCCATGCAACAGTCCATGGTAATCGTCAAGGCGGGTAGAGAACACACCAATACTAGAATGATCAGAGGGAGGATCGGGTTTAATGTGAGAGTCATGAGTCCATTGCTGAAATGAACTCATAAGTCGACAGGCGTTAGTTTTCATTTTTTGACACAATTAAGGTTTCATTCCCCTAGACATCCCACATAAAGTGAAAACGAAATAGCAGTCACAGGTTAGATCCATTTCTTATTAAGATTTGAGAGCAAACAGTAACAAATTAGATCCATTTTTATCAATATTTGAGAGATATCCATGGGTTATCAAGTAGGAATGCGACCTAGTCTAAACTTGTGTTCATCCTCAATCATAAAGGACCCGCTGCAAAGAATCTCTTAGAAAAGTCACACGAAATAAAATTATGCCAAATACTTTCAATATTATTGCTACTATTATTATTATTATTAAGCAACCCAAGCCCCAAGGGATTGATAAAGAGAAAATTCATAAGCCTAGCATTAGAACTAACCGCACCTACCTAAAATTTCCACAAAACATTCGAAATTTGGGATGTATACTCAGATGCCAAATAATATTACAAACGTTCAATTCATTGGCCTACTTATACCACCTTCTCTGCAACATCTTCTAACAAGCTATTTAGAAACAATCTTAGTACTAAAACAATGTACATGTTTTACTAACCATGCATCGGTAGTAGCAATAGAATTACACGATAGATTTGTTGGGGATATTAATGTGAATGATCATCTCCTCATAGATCTTAGAATACACAAACATGCAGATTGACCATATCTATGATAATCAATGGAACATCCTCATTATATAAACCATAAATGTGAGTAGAGGAGTACCTTGTATAGGTTGAGAAGCCCCATGAGTATTAATCACGACCTTTGTCCCACATGCTTGAAGATTGGTCCCATGAAGATAACTATGAAGAACTACACAATGGAGGTCCATCCGCTAAGATCTTTTGTAGTATTTCACCCTTGGAATTCTCTCACATAAGCACTACTCCTATGAAGGGAGTCTGTGCATTCATAATCATGAAAGTTTTAAAGAGACGGTTGCAATAACCATTAGCTTCTATTTATAATAGAATTCCTAAAATCAAATTCCACTCTCACAATAGATTTGTTAGGAGTTTTCTAATGGATCAATCGGTATCAATTAAGCCCACACAAAAGTCTTAACAAGCTCCCATTTGGAGTACACTGATACTGATGTCTTTCTATAAGCATTTGGCCAAAATTTCAAGACTAAACACCATTCAAACAAACTTTGATCCAATCAACAATCTCTAATGTTAAATAATAGTAAAAAAAATACACTCATCATACTATATATAACTATCTAATGTCATAAATAATAAAAAATCATTAATTCAAAATCTTTTGGAAAACATATATAAGGAATTGATATTATAATTGTGATCACATGAAATATCCCTTTCCTTATAGGTCCATTTCCTGATCTAAAGATCAGTCTTCCTTGAAAACCTCATAGGTAGACCTAAGGGTGTTAATCGGTTCGGTTTTGGTTTAAACGGTTCGATTTGGTTCGGTTCACATATATTTTGGCTGAAACCATAACCGCACCATTTACTAAATAATTACACTTTCTAAAACTGCAACCATTTAGTAAACGGTTTCGGTTTTCATGGTTTTTAAACGGTTTCAATTTCACGATTTTAAACGGTTTTGATTTTGGTTTATTCCATTCGGTTTCTAAACGGTTAGCAATCAGTTTGCTAATTTATTCACATGTTTACTAAAATTTGCTTCGATGATAAACGATTCAATCTTGAGAATGTGAAATGCAAACCATTATGTTTTGTTAAAACAATCAAATAACTAAGCAAAAGAAAATATTTGGATAGAAAATAGTCTCAAACGCATCTAACAAGTCAATAAGTAAAGCTTACAGTAGGGATTTTCTTCTTCCTCCTCCCAAATAATGTGTTATAATATTAGAAAATATATATTTAATATGCCATGGTATAAGTAAAAATTGTATTTTTATCAGTATATATTCCATTTAGTGCGTTGGAGTAATTCAATTGGCATTCCAAACAATAAGCAAGCTACCTCTAGAATTACTTGCAGGCTTGCAACACTCAATCTTTAAATCAAATGAGATACTAATGATATTTTGCAACCACATTATTTAATCTTTAAACGGGTTAATCGGATCGGTTTTGACAGTTTAAATGGTTCAATTTTCACGGTTTCAATTCGGTTTGAAACCACAGGTTAAACGGCTCGGTTCGATTTCAATCCGTTTAGCTAAAAACTTGAAACCATAACCAAACCATTTACTAAATAGTTTTGCGATTTCGGTGTAAACGGCTCGGTTTGATTTTGGTAAACAGTTTCGGTTTCAAATTCACATCCTTAGGTAGACCTTTGATATAATCAATACCTAGGTAAACTACCATTTTTTTGAATTAATATCTTACTTTGGCATACCGTCTATGGTTAACCGCTACTTCCATAGATTTAGGCTAAGTACTATCATAAATCACAAACTTTGACAAATTTCCCGTGGTAAATCTCCACTTTCTTAGGTTTAGGCTAAATACTGCCATAAATCAGATACTTCTAACTTTGGATAAATACCATCATTTATCATTATTTTTGGCTAAATACCATCCTTTACCATTAACTTGGATAAATATGCCTATTACCATGAACTTTTGGCTGAATACCGCCCATTACCGTGAACTTTGACTAATTATTACGGTCAATTACCTTGACTTACTGCCAATTAATTCGGCTACGAATGGCCAATAAACAATGGCAAGCACTGCACTTAAACTTTAGCTTTTACTGCCTTTAAACTTTGGCTTTTACCGCCTTTAAACTTTAACTATTGCAACCATGATATTTTTGATTAAATGAGATTGCAAAGCTCCCATTTACCAAGCATATCAAAAATCTCAATAACATCAATGTAAAAAAAAAATGTCTCTTGAGTACTCTCATTAGTTGTATCCATAAACTTTGATGATATCACTTTAGGGTAAATGTCTTCTTTATCTTGGAAAGTACACAATTGAACTAAATGTATTACTTTGATGGTTCCATCCATTCCTATCATGTTTTCCTCATTGGAGATGTATATATATATATATATATAGAGGTATACACTTTAATGTGTTTCTTACACATCCAAGGACAACACAAATAAATAAAGCATAAAATTGTACATAAACAATTCAAAGAACAAAATTTAGGGTAAAAAATATTCCAAAATAACTCTAAAATCATTATAGAATTTAATAGGGCAGCAAAATTGTTCATATTTTCCTTCAACTGTGCTTTGATTAGCAAGAACAACCGGTTTGGATTCCCTGAAAGCTAAAACCAAATCAAGTAACCCTATACAAATCTCAGGTATAACACATACACACAAAATAATAGGGCTATAAACTATATAAGAATCACAATCGTAACTACATTCCTATCTTTTGGATTAAGAATGCACTGGTCCTCTTACAAATTCAAACTTATTGTGAAAATACGAATAATTTTGTCACCTTTAGGCTTAGAAGCATATATATTTCTGTCATTTTCATATATGTGTTTTCTTTAACTTGGGTGACATCACATTTGAGCAAATGTTACTAACTTTATCATACTTGGAAAAACTATAAAAAAATAGAATGTGCCGCTTTTGTGAATTCCACCTAACCCTTTCAGAGCTTCTTAGAAATGTATTGCGCAGCATAGCATGTGCGAAAGCTCACAACCAGTTTAATTCTAACATATCTATTCATCTTAGTGTGTTTCAAGCATGGTATGCAAGCATAGAATGATATGAATATGAATTTCCTACACATTTCAGTCAAATAATTTTTCAATATCTTGGTAATGGTAAACCAATACAAAAACTTAAAATAGTTCTGTAACATCTAAAAATGGGTTCCAAAATAGTCCTTTGCATTAAAAGCAACCCAATACACTGAATTTATCATCCACTAGCAACATCCTCCCACTAGCAACCTAGTATATTAAATTTATCCTTCCTCTAGTCAACCACATAAAACAACTTATGTGATACGCTACTTTCTAAACCCAGTCTAATTACCTGATTGGTTCGGTTTGGTCTTGCAGGACCTAAACCAGAGCGAGCCGAGTTGGGTACCTTATGAAACATGATGACAAGGATGACTCTATTCAGGTTGGCCAGACGAGTTGGAGTCGGTTCCTAACAAAGTCTGTGTGCCCATGCCATGAACTTGCACGTATCACTGGGCATATACGCACAATAAAGGTACATATATGTTATTTATGTCAAGTACGTGTTAATCAATTATCGAGGGTAAAATACGTGTCGAGGCTGAGCCCCATCGAAATCCTAATAATTTGACTAAGTTTTGGCCAATTGGTGGGTGGTCATGGGTGAGTCGGACCCACCAATGTGACATACCATTGGTTTTTAGATATTTTAACCTAGGTATAAATAACATTTATTACTTTCCTTTTCCCTCATTTATTATCTTACACGGGGGGTGAGGAAAGTAAAGAAGAGAGAGAAAAGAAAGAGAGAAAGAAGAAAGAAAAGGGAAGAAGAAGGAAGAAAAAGGGGAAGAAGATGCTCGTTGTGCGTCGTTGGGTTTAGATCTTTTGAATCTGACATCGAAAAATTGATCCTCGCCTTGGGATCTACGATTTGAAGTGCGTAAAGGCTATATTTCTTAAAGCCTCATGAAACCATAAGTAAAATCCTATGATTTGGATAGGAATCCTTTAGATCTTGTTAATCCCTCTTGAGAATGTGAATCTAAGGTTTAATAAAGGACCTACATATTGTTTATGAAGGTTTTAGAGGAAGAAATTGCAAGATTTAAGAAACATTTGTTGATCTCTTGAGCTAGAGAGAAGATTTAAGATTTTTGAGGTGTTCTTGAGCAAAGAGGTAAAACCCAAGCTTGAAACTTTGAATCGATCCTAGATCTATGTTGGAATCATGATATAGAACCTTGGATTTGTAAAAAATACGATCGAATCGACCCGTGGTGGTTTTCCTAAGGTGGGATCGAGAATGAGAGTGAACAAAAAAATCTCAATTCTGAGGGGTGGGTGCCTGGAAATGGTCGGACCCACCAATCCGGAGCCTGCCTGTCCAAGATGGGTTGCTGGCTCGACGGGTGGGCACCTGGCTTGTCGCTCTTGGCCTATCGCTCCTAGGCCGAGCAGTGAGTGAGGACCGGTGGGCACCTGGTCCATCGCTCCTGGCCCATTGGTCCTTACAGGGTCCCTGAGTCGAGCGATAGGCAAGGATTGACGGGTACCTTGCCTGTCAGTTGACCTACCAATCCAACTCTTAGGGCTCCGATTGGCCGCAAATATGTCAGGCAACCTCTTATGGTGATTCTAAATGTGTGAAAATCACCGTACTCTGTTGGTAGTAAACCTAAAGTGGAGATATACTAAACTCGACCTCTTTTATGATAGGTTTCACTAGAAACTCGTGTCATCGCACGTCAGATCTTCCTCGTATCAAGAGTGATCATTGTACACAATTAGGTAAGTGGAAAGAGGACATTGACTTTATTTTTGGAGTGTTTTTGAATTATTCTATTATTGTTGTAGACTAGCCATGTCATTATTTTATTAGTGTGTGTAAACTAGTCATTCACGAATGTCATTTGAATGCATTGATGTGTGCATTATGAAATTCGTTTATGACTTGATATGCTAATATCTTTAATTGTTAAATGCTTATTCTTGCTTTGAGTTATGACATGGATGACTTTAAATTATTGACTATGATGCATTGCTAGACTAGATATCGTAGTCGGCTTGAAAATGAATGCATTGGTGGCCCGTGGAATAGGACGTGGTGGTATTATGCAGTCGTACTATCTCATATAGAAGTATGCGATTAGGAATGGCATATCCCTATGCTACGACCCTTTCTAATAGGGGTTTAGGTGTTGGGTATATCACTGAGGGAAAGCCTGAGGTTGTGTACCAATGGTGGCAGTTCGAAGTATGCCCAGTCAATCACTAGGACGGTCGACAACTTTGGTGATATAACAAGAGGGCCAATCGCACTGCTTTTAATTTAATGCAGGGCAAGATCCATTTTACTTTGATGCAGGGTAAGACCCATTTTACTTTAATGTAGGTTAAGGCCCATTTTACTTTTCCCGTTCCCACGGCTAGCCTTCTTCAGGGCGTATCGCAGAATGGGGTTCGCAGCTCGTACCTGGGGCATACGCGCACTGTGATTGCGACTAGCACATGACCTATGGCTTAAATGTGATGTTTAGGTGGTTTAAGCTAATAAAAATAACCTTGCATACATATAGGTGCATTAGTATTGCGAATGATTGCTTGGTCTTTCTTTTCACTTACGGGACTAGTGAGCTCATCCCACGTGTACACCACTTTTAGATGATCTTGCAGGTTATCCGGTTGAAGAGCTAGAGTCGGGACCCACTGTAGAGTTTCTAGCTGAGGATTGGTGGGTCCCTAAAGATCTTGGATTCTGGGCTGAGTGCCCATGCGAGAGTTGTGTTACGGGATTGTAACACTGATACCAACCCAGGGTTCTTTTGATTATTTTGTGATGTTACCCCTTTTGTACTCTGAATGTTTAAATTGTGTTTCTTGTGTATATATCACGCCTATGGCCCCACATGTAAATGTAATACAATTTGGGTATCAAAAGTATTGGGGTATTTATAGGTATGTACATGTAAAACTTCCACTAAAATACAGAATTTACTTTATTTAGTGTGTGTGTATGTTGTGTTGTGGTTATTATATCAAATGATCCTGGCAGGTTTTGGATTAACATGAGTTAACTCGGTCACCGGTCCGGTTCTGTGTGAACGGGGTGTGACAATTTAAGGTCCATAGTTCTATCCTCCCATTTGATTCGACCAATCATAAATCAATCCATTTATTAGAAAACAAATTAATTTATATGTGAAATATGCCAAAAATTGTTCACATAGGACCAAAACCAAAAAAAAAAAAAACACACACACACACGTTTTTATCAATTAATGTTCATAAACAGGTTTTCAAAATCAATGGCAGTGTTTGATAATCCGACATTAAATTGATCAAAACCGATACTAATCCAACCCAACCAATCCCAATAGATCAAATCGTGTTACAAAAATAACACATGAAATAAACCTATAATTTATGGTTATAGTCATGTAAAAATCATCCACCCTATTGCCATTGATCAATTGTCCATTATCTTTTAGGTCAAAACTCTTTGCTTTAAAAGCATAATACTAAACTTTTGATTTGGTTTTCCTAGTACAAAAATCTAGGTCATTGAGGCACATGTAGACCTCTATATCCTCAAGCCACTTTTAAAGACATATATATAGTTTAATGGTTATTCAACATAAATAAATATAATCGATTCAACAGACAACTTAGGCATGTATACATCTTGAGCATGTAATATCAATGAAATCAAAAGGAATATTACATCACTAACCATTAAACATAACCAGAGTGTCAATCGCAACTACATTCATAACATTTGGGCCTAGAATGCACTAGTCCATTAAGAAACTGCAATGACTCGGAGCTCTTCAACTTTCAAAGTTATGGTTGCTTAACTTCTAGGTTAAGGTTTGCCTATAGTACACTGGCATTTATGCTTATCTTTGATAATGTCGCCTTTGGGCGAACATTACCTAATTTTCTGCCAACCATTTTCTTTGTCTTTGAAAAAAAAAAAAAAACCTTTGAGTTGCAAACCTATTGTAGTAACCTTGGATTTTATCACTTTGGCGGGTTCTATCCATTCCAATGTAATAGCTTGAAATCATACTTGACAGCTTAAATTTGTGGATTAGATTCATTACATAGTATACAAGCATAGTCAATCAAAACAGTTACAAATAATTAGGGTCTTAAAGCAGACCTCAACTACAATTTAATACTAGTATGCAAGTCATGATACACTAAGGTTTTGTTCAAATTCACTGATTTAACAATGGTTTAACAGAATAGGTCAAAAGTGTCCACATATGCAAAATTTCTCCAAATCAGGCCTCTATGATCACCAAACATAGTCATATTGTGTATCAAATTAAAGAGTATAGTAAACAAATCCATTGCAAAAAACCGCATCCAAAAATAGTTTTTCTTTTTTTAACCAAATCAAATTGGACTGGACCAAATCAGTTTGACCAATCCAAACTGAATGAACCAAATTGGTTCAGTAGAGTGTGTCATGGGTTGACCTAAATGGGTCAAAAGTCAATAGTCAAAAGTCAGTAGTCAAAACTTTGTCCGGATTGGTCACCCCTTTGCCTAGATTAGTCAACAGGACTAGGTCAATGGGTCAACCCGATCAAACCAACGCAATAGCTAATCAACCGAGTCAGGTCGAGTCCAACTCGAGAACCCTAACCGAGTTGACCCAACGATGACCCGTCACACTAAGTCAAGAGAGTGATATCACTCTCCGGACTCTGACGGAGAGAGAGGAGTGTCTAAATAATCCATGGTGGTCCACCTATCGACGCAACCGTGGCGTGGAGCCCTACATTTCTATGTACAAATATTTTTGTTTTAATGGTAGAAAATTCCAAAACGATCGTTTTCCAACGGAACCCCTCCCAAAAAAATTGATTTTTTAGTTTCTACGGGTTCTAAGTTCGAGAAGGGTGGCTTTAGTACCACTTGTTGGGGATATTAATACGAATGATCATCCCCTCACGGATCTTAGAACACACAAACATGTAGATTGATCATATCTATGATAATGAATGGGACACCCGCATTACATAAATCATAAATATGAGTAGAGGAGTATCTATGTGTAGGTTGAGAAGCGCCATGAGTATTAATCACGAACATCTGTCCCACGTGCTTGAAGATTGGTCCCATGAAGATGACAATGAAGAACTACACAATGAAGTTCCATTCGCTAAAATCTTCAGTAGCATTTTACCCTTGGAATTTTCTCACATAAGCACTACTCCTGTGAGGGGACTCTGTGCTTTCAAACCTTGAAGGTGTTAAAAGTGACGGCTATAGGGACCATTAGCTTCTATTTATAATAGAATCCCTAAAGCCTTATTTCACTCCCACAATAGATTGGGTTAGGAGTTTCCTAATCAGAGTGGGGTTACAACTGTTTGGACCTAATGGATCAATCAGTGTCAATTAAGCCCACATAAAAGTCTAGATTGACCTTCAATTGGAAACAAAGAATAAATAAGATTCACATTCCACCTACCATTAGCAACGTACGAACTTACCATAGAATGCATAGGATTAACAGGATTAGACTGGGATTCTCCAGTTCCTAAGAAAACGAATTCATGGATCAATCCATATAGAATTAGATGAACCAATACCTACCTGCCTACAAACCAATTATTGAAATAAAGGAAGCATTTTAGCAATACTATTCTAGATAGGTGATACCTTTCCAGATAAAGTGGAAGGGTGGATCAGACTCTGATGTAGGAAATATTTTCCATTTTAGAAGTTGAATCCAAAGAAGCTCAGGCTAAGCAAGCATTTTCCATCCAAACTTGAGGAGATGAGTTTTTTTGTGATCGGCCACAGGTTTGAACCCCAGAACCTCATACATCTTAGGTACCCAAAAAAAAAAAAAAATTGCACTTAAAAGAGTCAAGCCTAGAAGAGTAAAAAGCAAAACATCCAACAAGTTGGTGTTAAATTTAACACAACGGCAGTCCTCCCGATTTGAGAAAGAAATTTTTTTTTTCAACCTCCAAGGTTCTTTACAACTCTGTGTAACAACCATTTCCAATCCTGAACATTACTCCTAAAAGAGAAATAGGGCAACAAAGATGGGAAGAGTGATCTAAATTAACATTAATACTTAAACTATAGGACGTGAGACCACCCTACTTTTAGAAAAATTGATTTATTATCATAAACTATCTTCAAATAAATTTAAAATTGTATGATGTGTCGAAACATCTTTCCCATTTGCCCTAAAAATGAAAGTATCATTGGCAAAAAAACGTAAAGGAGTTATTTTCAAACTTTGCCAACCTACTTTTACCTTTATGCATGGTTAAATCCTTGTACACCTAAGGAATATAAGAGAGCCTTTCCATAGCCATGCAAAAGAAAAACAGACTCAAAGGGGTATCCTTGACGATTCCCGTGAGGGCTCAAAAAAAGAAGAAGAAGAAAAAAAAACTAGGTCCCTCAAGCTTTATGGAGTATGAAATAAATAACAAATATAACTAATCAAATTACACCAATTTTGGCTAAACCCTAAAATAGCCTTAGATAACCCCACTCTACTCTACATAAGTCTTAGACATATCTAATTTAAAAGTAGCCCATCCTCTCTTCCCTTTATAACATTTAAAAAAATGGAAAAATCTCCTGAGCACCTACAATGTTATAAGAACCTGCCCATCTTTTATGAAAACAGTTTGAAAGGGGGAAATAAAACGATTCAAGAAAGTCCTAACTATATTAGCTAATAAGATCTTGGCTACAACTCTGACTTTAATTTGTTGATTACTTGATTGGATATGGAGAATGACATGAATTAAAGGTTAAAATTGGTACATATAGAGGGCTCTAACCAGAAGAATAATCCTCACACTCGTGTGACGGAATGCACAACCTAGCCTCTACACAAACCCCAGTTATTAATAATGGCATATATTTTCAATATAGGTCATTTTTGGTTCTTTGTAAAGTTTTCTATGAAAAATGATATTTTACATGAAAATTTTTCTTTTGTGTAAATCTTTCTTTTCTTTTTTTTTTTTTGGAAGGGATGGTGAATGAAAAATATATATAAACAGGAAATAGAAACAAATACAACAGACAAGCCAAATTGGCTAGAATAGAGAGAGAGAGAGAGAGAGAGAGAGAGAGAGAGAGAGTCCTACTAAGCCCTAAAGGCCACAACCCCTAAGAGAGGGGACAAATCAAAAAGGAAGGGGGGAAGAAACAAACCAAAATAAAGAGAATGATACAAGAAAAATTGGGAGGGGAATAGACGAAAAGGAAGGAAGATACAACAAAACTAAAGGGGAGGATAGAAGAGAGGTAGGTCCCAAGAAGATGCCATGAACCAATTTTTATTTGTATTTGGGCAAATGGCATAATTGTGAAGAATTTCTTCCTCACATCAAAAGTAATAGCATCCCAAATCTGCTCCAGAGTATGTGAATTGGTAGGCCATCTTGTTTTGTTCATTTCCAACCAAATACGATATAATGTTGCACTAAAAGCCAACTTGCCAAGATGATCAAAAGAGTTTTACCATTAAAAGCATTTAAAATCCATTTTCATTTTCTTTCAAATGGAAGAATAATTCTAGGACTCATCCAAAGCTTTCGAATAATGATTCCCCAAATTGACTCGGAAAAAGTACATTCGAAAAAAAAGTATTCGAGGATTTCAAAGGAATTCCAACATAGTCAACAATTTAGGAAAGAATATTTGTATGCATAAGAGAGTCTTGAGTGGGAAGATAATTGGTCGTAGCTCTTCAGATTGTGTATGAATGCCTTGGAATAGCAGAGGAGAACGAAACCACTTTACCACGGGACAACTTGGCAATCGAATGAACCAAATTCCTAGCAGGACATTATTTTATAGGAAAATTTTTCTTTATGCCTTTTTATATGGAAACGGAATGAGTCATAATGGAAAATCTACTCTGAATCAATTTGCAAGAGGTCAATGATCGCGTTAATTGCTCAGACAATCCCAATTAGCCCCTCTCACGATATAGATTTTTTTTTTTAAGATTAAATTAAAAAAATACAACATATACTAATATATTCTCTTCGAGATATTTGATAAAATTGAAATGTTACAGAAAAAATTAGCATGGCCCCTACGCAAGATGACACACACAAATTGGGAAAAGGTTCAATTTTTTTTGGCATGTTCCTAGAGTTATCCTTCTTTTTGACAGAGAAAGGAAATGGATTTCAAAATCTTTTAATGGCAAGTCTTTGTGATATGCTTGGTAATTGGTTTTTAATGCAATGATTCACCATATTTGGTGGGTAAGAAATAAAAGGAGAAGGGCTTTATCCTCACGAAAAATTGAGCAGATTTGGACTGATATTACTATTGAGATTAGAAACAAAATCCTTCATAAGTGTATGGTTAGTCCTGATTTTGCTAGAAATAGGCATTGGTCTTAGCTTGGGATCTTCATTTTGTTTCTTCCTCTCCCTAGTTTTGATGTTCCCCCTGGTTCATTGTATTTTTTCCCTCCCCTAGCTTTAGTTGCATCCTTCTTAATGGTTGTTTTGTCTCTCTTTCCTTGATTTTCATTGTTGTGATCTTCGCCTTTGGATAGCCGTTGAGGTTATTGTCTTGTTGTGTTCTTTTTTTTTTTCAATAAATTTTCATTCATAAAAACTCAAAAATCAAAAATAAAAAAATCTTTGTATATATAATGGATACTTTATGTGAAGACTTATATATCCCATTCCTTATTCTCTCTCCTGTACAGTCTCAGAGTCTCGGAAGGAGGGTTGTGTTCAAGGAGTCAATACAGAATAAGAAATGTGTCTCAGGTAGGTGGATAACAGAAGAAGAATTAGGCGCCGGAGGAGTAAGGAGGAGGCTTGGCCATGTCCTTAACAATGCCGCAAAGCAAGGAGTTGTCAGGGAGATTGTATTCGTCCCGGAGGGAGCGGGCTGGGGAGAGGACACTAATGTAGAGTTGTTGTCCAAGGTAGAACCTCTCTGCCATGGTGGACCTGAGGTTCCAGAGGCCTGCGTTGTCGAAGGTGAGCATGATAGCAGCCCAGGAGTAGGGATAGACTTGGATGGTGTTGCGGCTAACGGCATCAAGCAAATTGTAGTTCTTCCTCTTCTCTGGGGTCCACTTGCCGGCCTCGACGGCTACGGCAAAAAAGGAGTAACCATCTAAGTGCCACGTCTGGATGCCCCTCTCGTGGTTCTCGAGGATAATCTCGACGTAGTCGCGGAAGGTGGCGTTGACGATGCTAGGTGCGAGGGTGACCTTGGTTGGCTCGTCCACCGTGGCAGGCTCATCCTTGACAAGGTTGTACTCGAAGACTTTGTCAGGGACGGTGTAGTACTCCGCGAGCTTGGGTGGGGTGGCTGGGTCAATGTGGGAGATGCCATTGATGGCGTAACGGAGCTTGCCGTCGACCATGGCAACAGTGTTGGCAAGCTTGATGGTGCGGGTGATGTTGATTCTACCATAGTGGTAGGAGCCCTGTGGGTTGGGACGAGCAGCACTAGCGGTGAGGTTCCAACGGAAGGAGCGGAACTGATTCAAGGACCATGCCCAGCCAACTGGTGCCTCGGGGAGCTCGGGAGAGGCTGGGCCTTTGCTGTTGGTGTAGCGGATGAGGCCTGTGGCGGTGAGCATGTACTTGGTGAAGCGAGTGGAAGCCACCATCACGTAGTCCTTAGGCTCCTGGTCGGCCTTCACAAGCACTGAATAGCACTGCCCAACATGCACGTCCAGAGACTCGTAAACGTTCTGTACCGTGTGGGAGCCCTCTAGCTCAACCAGCTTCATGGGGTGACCTTGGATCCTGAAGTTGAGGGAGGTCTTTAACCCAACGTTGCAGATCCTGTATTTGTAGATCTTGTCCGGCTTCATGGTGAAGAGGGGGGCCTCGTTGTGGGCCTTGTTCTTGCCATTGATGAGGGCGCCATTGGGCTTGCCAATGGAACGACCACTGTCTAGCGCCTTCCTGAGGGTAGTGTGGCTCTTGGTATACCAATCGTTGATCAAGATGGTGTAGTCATCCTCTGGATCAAGGTAAGGGACAGGGATGAGCAAACGACTGTTGACGCGAAGGCCTCCAAAGCCACCGGAGGCCCTGTGCATGCCGGTGCTTGGGTAGTAGAAGTAGCTACCGATCTGGTCCTTCACCTGGAAGTGGTAAGTGAAATTGGTCCCCGGCAGGATGGGGCAGTTCGTGCCGGGCATTCCATCTTGCCAAGAGTTCTTCCTATGTTGGACACCATTCCTGTGCGTTTAAAAAATGACAACAATAATATTATTATTATTATTATTATTAATTATTATTAATTGATCGGTTGATCTCTATCCATATGGTCACTCCTAAAAATCATCACCATATTGTAGTCATAAATCATAGTGCATGCATGCATACCATGTAAAGAGTAATGGCTCATCCAGGTTGTTAAAGACATTGACTACGATATTGTTGTTGGACGTGGAATTGATGTTGGGACCAGGGAACTGATCGTTGATCATAATGACCTGTTGCGGTATGCCAAGAGGAGAGATGGTGCCGTAGGTCACGTTCCATGTGAAGAAGAAGTAGGGATCCTCGGCCTGAACTGCCCATAGGCAGCATATCAACAACGCACCCACCAATCTCGCTACGTGCGCCATCTCCCTCTCTCTCTCAATACGTTGCTCCTACGTGCTTGGATTAAATGGAGAAATAATCGGCCACCACCTTTTCTTTTATAATAAAAGAAAAGGGAACGACCGAAAGGAAAATATTTATGGAGAGGCCATATTAATTTGGACAGTACTTTCGCAAATTGTGAGAAGCGATACTTTGGACGTGATGAGCTCTAATTGCAGTCTCTCACTGTCCCGGGAACCACCCTTATTTTCCCTTTTATACTTTTTTGTTCTTTTAATGAGAACCCGAAAACTGCTCCACCATCCATTCATTCTCTTCACTCGTTCCCCTTGCATTGCGCCTTTTCCTTCCTTCCAACTCCTCTAATCCCTACCTAATTACCCAATTGTACAGCTAAAACCAATGGTGGTTTCATCCCTGGTGTGTGCCCGGTGGATGGCTGCAACAAGTCTGGCGTTAAAGACTTATGACACCGCGGCCGCCCTCTTCGGTCTGGTGGTCTCCTCCCTTCCTTCGCTGCTCTCTAGTTTTGAAATTCTCACATTTGACCGCTTCGCCCGATCATCGTATTTTATGGGGAGTCTATTTTTTCTGGTAAATTTTATGGAAAGTTCAGATCGAATTGGGCTAAGCATGTAAATTTCCAATCGCCCTCTTATTCTTCTGGATAAAATTTGGCTGCTGCCCAACCTGTAGTGGCAGTCAATGCAATGGAATCTACAAGATAGTTTTTAAAATACTAAAACTTAAGAGAGTATTTGTGAATTCAAGGGGAAAATGAATTATTCTATTGCGTCGGCTACCAGGTGAGTTGCAGCTACTAACCCAGGCAGTAGACCAAATTTTTTGTTGTTGTTCTTCTTCTTGACCTGTTTTGAGATTAACTTCGACCCTTGTAAAAAAAAAAAAACTTAATTTCTCATCAACTAAAGGTAGAACGGAAAGCAACACGAATACAAAGGAATCTAATCGAAATGACGAACAAACCAGAACTAGAAAAAGAACAAGGACGATGTTTTGTGTCGTTGCTGTTGCAAGCTATCCTGTATTACCACCACCATTCTCTATTATGCAGGAGGCTTCAAAGAAGAAGACTTCGTAGTTCACGATTTTGAAGACGAAGAGATTGGTTAAATTCGATATTCTGGTTTCTGCTTTGAGTTTTGCGGTTTCGATGCAGAAGGAGGTTGAGTTCGAGAGGTATGTGGTTTATTTTACTGTGAGAAAGGGATCGAAGAGGGAAATCATGGAGCATTGGTATTTTTCTGTCCTTGATCTTCAAAGAGATCCCAAACAGGTATGTTATGTTCCAATTTCCATACCTTTTTCACTTTTTTTTTTTTTGGGGGTTGGGGTGGGGGTGGGAAGGAAATTTGGAAAACTTTGTATCGAGTGAGAAAGGGAGAGTTCAAATTGTAGGAATTAATTGGTCAAGGCTCTAGATTCTTGAAAGAGAGAAAAATGCAAGGGCCTGATTGATGAAAGATTCAAATTTATATTTTTTTCCCCCTTTTTGTGGTGTTGGAACATTCAATTAGGCATTGGGATATGAGTTCACATTGGGAGTGCTTTTGTTTTCATTTTGTCCACCATTTTCCTTTATTAAGAGATTCATGTTATTTGATTTGTTATTGTAGGTTTTCCTCTGTACCTTTGATGGACATGGAGGTGCAATAGCTATAGAGTTCGCAGCAGTGAACATGGATATGAATATTGATGAGGGTAAATACGTCCCTATCCTCAGCCCGGTCAAGCACGTTTGAACACCTCATGCCAAGCTATCACCTCAGCCCCTTCATAGGCTGACCTACTGCCTCGCCCGCACCTCATGCCGAGCTATCACCTCGGCCCCTCCATGAGCCGACCTGCTGCCTCGCCCTCACCTCATGCCGAGCTTTCACCTCGGCCCCTCCACGGACCGACCTACTGCCTCGCCCTCACCTCATGCCGAGCTGTCACCTTGGCTCGGCTTGATCAGGCAGGGCTCCCAGAAACATGCTCCCATCCACTCCTACATTCAAGGAACGTAATCCCTGATCACAAGGGCAGGACTCTATCCACTACACGTCATCAGAGGCATCCACCCTCCCACGACTTGCACTTCCGAGATAAGAGGGGAATATTCTTGAAGTATGCCCTAGGATTTAGAATATTCCTAGCATCGGAGAGCTATTCCTCTCAAGGACTCTACGTCTAACAGGACTCTCCACGAACGTCTCCTTTCCTCCCTCTATGAACAACACATAAATACCAAGGTAAGCTCCCCCACAAGAGGATCGATCACTTCTTTTGACTGAAAACTCTCTTGAGTATCTTCTGTGGAAAGATCTGACTTAGGCATCGGAGAGACACCCATCGGGTCATCCCGGCTCTCCCCCGTCTTCTCTTTTGTGCAGATCTACTGGAGCATCAGGAGCTGTAAGGAAGATCGACTGTTTAATTTTTATCACATCAGATTGGCACCATCCATAGGAAACTGCTACAAAAAGCTACCTTGAACCAATGCAACTAAGAAATGAGAAGGTCATATCCTCCATTACAACGCGAGTAAGGTCTTCTCGCGATTTACCACTTGAACATCCTCACCCACCTTCAATTGTAGATCAGGAGAATGTCCCTATGGAGGACCCTCCACAAAGACCCCCGCAAGCCAAGCCTGACGTAGGTGTCACCCCAGGAGAGGGAGGTCAGCGTGAGCAAAACCCTTAGTAGTCTCGCCAAGGCTCGTCATCCCGAGTGACTCACCCAAATATGAAAGAACAGATGTAGAGCCTGTAGCTACAAGTTTTGGCAACCAACATTCTGGTGCAGGACTTCATACGCTAATTTGGCTCGGTACTTCCTGTGCCCCGCACTGGCTTAGCTCAGCTACCCAGGCTAGCTCCGAACAGGTGACCCCGAGATGAATCACCTAACAACAGTGTCACCTCTCAATCAACAACCAGGTGGGGATTTTTCAGAAAGTCACGTACAGTTCTCTCGGTGCCACCCCAATCTCCCACCGAGAGATGCCAACAAGGGCCTCTTTCTGCCCAGAACAAGAGGGCTCATCATTCCGCATGTAACCAAAGTCTTGAGACACGTGATGCCCATAGATTCCCACTCAGGGCAGGGGGATGCCAACGCTCACCACAAAGGCCAGCTAGAGACACGTGTCCGCACGGAGAGGGACACAAGAACTCTTTACAAAGGACAGCTCGGGATGCACCACCCCATGGAGGCCATCAAGGCTCACCCCTAGGCTGACCAGAGGTGCATGCTAGCAAGGTCAGGATTGACCTGACAAGCGCCAAGACTGAGGAAGAAGCCCCAGAAGAGCTGAACGGGAACGCCGCTCCTTGGATCGTCGAGCTGAGAAAAGAAGGGACGACTTGGAGAGCCACATCTAGTGTCTCACTGAGAGGGTAGAAGGAATGCAGAGCCAAAGGCACCGCGACATAACGGTGACCCCGGCCTATAATACACTATCTGATGAGCTGATAGATGCCGAGCTACCCCCAAATTTTGTGGTACCTATCTTCAACACATATGATGGCACAACAGACCCTTACAATCATCTCCTGTACTACAGTTCAGCCATGACAGTCCATGGGAGGTCAGACACAATTCTTTGTCGAGCTTTCGCAGCCTAATTAAAAGGGGCCGGCTGGTGTGGATGTCAAACTTGAGGCCCCGATCCATCCATAGCTATGAAGAACTGACGAGAGCATTCCTCATACGTTTCCAACCTAGTATGAAGAAGAAGCAAACTACGCAAAACCTGATGAACATGAGGCAAGGAGCCAGGGAGACTATAAGAGAGCTCTTTGCCCGATTCACTAAGGCAACGCTGAAGGTAAAAAACCTACCAAAGGAGTGGCATATAGCACATTGTGCAATGGAGTAATGCGCCCTGATCTGGCCTAATCTCTTGCCCTCGACTTACCAGAGATGATACCCGAGTTGTTAAGAAGGTGCAATCAATATGCCAACATGGAAGAAGTCTTAGCGGTTAGGGGGATAGCTGACAAGGGTGAGCAATCAGAGAAGGAGAAGAGGAGGCCCCCGAGGCCTAGGGACGACTCTCGTGAGCCAAAGAAGAACAGAACAAATTGACCGCTTGATACAGTTGAACCCGAGCAATATGAGCTTGACCGCTCGTAAAAAAACTTACTTCTGGTGATTCAAGACTAGAAGTATTTTCACTGGCCCAGGCCAATGACAACTAAACCAGAGGAGAGGAACCCCAATCGGTACTACCGTACCATCGAGACCATGGGCATGATACTGAAGACTGCAAGTCTCTGAAAAGGAAATTTGATGAGCCAATCAAGGTAGGGTGCCTTAACAAGTATTTGAAGCAAAAGTATGGTGGGAACTGGCCCGAGTCGAGGAGAGATGAGGTCGGGCCGAGCCGCCTAAGGAGCCAGCCATGGATTGAGCTGACTGTGGGTCAAACCATCATGACAATCATAGGTGGACCCACCGGGGAATCAGTCAGAAAGGCCAAAGCTCACTCATGGTTCGTATGCATCAGGAAACAGCCCGTCAAGATCCTCAAGTCGGATCCACCCATTACATTCTCTGACAAAGACCTGGAAGAGTTGAATTGGCCTCACAACGACACCGTCGTAATTCAATTAGTGATGGCCAACCACCCCTTCCACAGGGTCCTAGTGCACACAGGAGCATTCGTCGACCTTATGTCCTATGAAGCTTTCATGAAACTGGGGCTTGGCGACGGAGCTTTAAATATGGCCTCAGGGCCCTTAAACGGATTTTTGGGCACACCGGCTGAGCTAGAAGAAGTAGTTGACCTGCCAGTAACCATCAATCAGGGAGCTCAAATGGCCTTTACCATGGTCTCCTTCATGGTCGCCAAGATAGCCTCACCCTACAATGCAATCCTTGGCCGACCTAGTCTCAATGGTCTTGGAGCGATTGTGTCCACTAAGCATATGAAAGTCAAGTTCCCCACCAATAATGGAATCGGGGAATGTAAGTCCAGCCAAAAGGAATCTCAGAAGTGCTATGCCAACTTCATAAAGTCTGTCAAGAAACCATGCTCTGGCCTAGCATGTATGGTAGAAATCATCGATTGTTGTGAAAAAAGCCTCTTGAATCGAGTAGAGCCAATGGAACAGCTACTCACTGTCCCAATTACTAAGGTCGAGCTATCAAAGACTGTTCAGCTTGGAGCATTGCTGAGCTCCCAACGTCGCAATGAAATTCTGAACTTCCTTGGTGAAAACTCTGATATATTTGCTTAGAAGGCTTCTGATATACCAGGCATCCCAAGGGTTGTAGCTGACCACAGTTTGGATGTTAACCCTAGCTTCAAGCCTGTCTAGCAGAAGCCCAGGAACTTTACAACTGAGCAAGACACCATCATCAACAAGGAGGTTGACAAACTCCTAACTGCAGGGTTTATGAGGGAAGTAAAATACCCAACCTGGTTAGCCATGTATTCCATTGCAGTTTAATCCGAGAATCTGTGCGGCACCTAGACAGAGCGGGGCGGTCCCTTCGAATTTTTTATTTGAGGGCAATTGTAGTTTAATCCAGATTAGGGTTTTTTTTTCGCTATAAATTTGTAGCGAGGGTTTCTTTCTCTGTAATGCAAGCAATACTGAGAGGTGTGAGGAGGAGCGCTGTAATCCTATTCTCTATTGATAGTGAAGCAGGATCTCATCTCACCGGGGAAGTAGGCAACCTTGCCGAACCTCGTAAAATCCGTGTGCATTGTTTGTTTTGTTTTTCCATTATCTTCTGCATCGTTTTAGGGTTGCGTTTCTACAGATACCACCTTGCCGACTGGCCCCAGGCCTTGTGACCCTTGCCAAGAGGTGGAAACGTCTTCACACCAAAGCTTAGGCTCAACATGCCGTTGCCCTTGTCCACGTTGGCTACCTCCTTCTTCCTCGCCTCTGTCGCCACCGTGGCCAGAGCCTTGTTGTCCACCCTCACGTTCACCACTACAAAACAAAGACAAGCAGAGCTAAATTAGTATGAAGACCGAGCTTACCAGAAAAGAGAACCAGACTCCATTAGACCCTCACCGGGGACTTCACTCAGCTCCCACTCCTGGAGGAAGTCCTCATCCTGCAGCATCCGTATGTCCATGGCCTCCCCATCCAAACACATTTTGTAGGTTTGGAGATCGACCGCAGATAGTTTTAGAGCTCGATTCAGCACTGATAGAGTGGGCTTTACCCAACTGCTCTTGAAGGGGTTCCCCTCCATTGTCACATAGAAATACCTCTCTTTCCATTTCTTCACTGAGGATGAAGCAGAGCCTTCCCCCTCAGACTCTACTAAGCCTACCTCAGGTACTTCAGTGCCTGATGGCCCTACCACCGAAGTGCCCATCGCCACAACACTGGGGGGTTGAGCTGGGGCAACCGAGCCAGAATCACCCCCGGTCGGGTCGATCGTGAACGAGACCACCTCAACAAACTTGGTGCTTGAGCTACTTCCTGAGCCTGAGCTGCCACCAGAGCCTGAGCTGCCGTCAGAGCCTAGACCGCTTGAAGTGTTGTCACGGGAGGACGAAGGATCGGGAATAGGACACTCTGGGTGGGTTTCCCTATGCCTCAAGGCCATTAAGGGGGTTTGGTTGGGTGAGTCAGGGTCATACATAGATGCCATGTCAGGATCACCAGGATTGATGCTAGGAAACACAGAGGGCTAAGCGGAAGAAGAACGACGAGTCACAACCATAGTACGATCTTACTTACTGGTTAGAGGATGAGCTGATGGAGACGAGATGGTTGGAGAAACTGGTTGGTTGAAGTCAAGACGCTGGGCTACACTGAGACTTTGGGGATGATGGCATTGAGGCTGGGAGCGAGCTGAACTGACTTTATCACTCGAACAAATGCCGAGTCTTCTAAAAAGAAATGCATCCTATTTATAGGTGAAGTCGGTGGAAAATGGACTGCTGGATTTGGCCTAGATCAACGGTCACCCAAAGCAGTCTCTTCGCCTGCTTGAGGTGAAGTACGATGTAGTGACACGTGGCAAAAGCAGTGCGTTTTGTGAACGGTGCACGCACACGAAAGTCAATAGAATTAAATGCTCTAGCTATCCGATCTAAACTGCTAGAGTGAGGGGCTGGTGATGAGGGTAAATACGTCCCTATCCTCAGCCCGACCAAACACGTTTGAACATCTCATACAGAGCTGTCACCTCGGCCCCTCCACGGGCAGCCCTATTGCCTCACCCGCACCTCATACCGAGCTGCCACCTCGGCCCCTCCATGGGCCGACCTGTTGCCTCGCCCTCACCTCATGCTGAGCTTTAACCTTGGCCCCTCCACGAGTCGACCTACTACTTCACCCGTACCTCATGTCGAACTGTCACCTCTGCCCCTCCACAAGTCGACCTGTTGTCTCACCCGCACCTCATGTCGAGCTATCATCTCGGCCCCTCCACCAACTGACCTGCTGCCTCACCCTCATCTCATGCCAAGCTTTCACCTCAGACCCTCCACGGGCCAACCTGCTGCCTCACCCTCACCTCATGCCGAGCTTTCACCTCGGCCCCTCCACAGGCCGACCTACTGCCTCACCCTCACCTCATGTCGAGCTATCACCTTGATTTGACATGATCAGGCAGGGCTCCTAGAAATGTGCTCTCATCCACTCCAACATCCAAGGAACGTAATCCCTGATCACAAGGATAGGACTCTATCCACTACACGTCATTAGAGGCATCCACCCCTCTCACGACTTGCACTTCCTAGATAAGAGGGGAATATTCCCGAAGTATGCTCTAGGATTTAGAATATTCCTAGCATTAGAGAGTTATTCCTCTCAAGGACTCTACGTCTAACAGGACTCTCCACGAACGTCTCCTTCCCTCCCTCCATGAGCAGCCTATAAATACCAAGGAAGCTCCCCCACAAGGGATCGATCACTTCTTTTAACTGAAAAATCTCTTGAGTATCTACTGTGAAAAGATCTGATTTAGGCATTGGAGAGTCACCCATCGGGTCAGCCCGACTCTTCCTTGTCTTCTCTTCTGTGCAGATCTACTAGTTAATTTTTACCACATCAAATATCATGAGTGAATTGACAAGGAGAGGAAGAAACGAGATTGTAGATGCTGTTAGAAATGGGGATCTTGTGGTCTCTAATGCTGGTGATATGTTGTTATGAGCAGAGGAGGAATCTAGAAGCCCTCACCTCAAATCAAGGGCCTTCAGGGGAGGATGAAAAATATAGAATCAAGGCCCCCTTCATTAACCTAAATGAATCATAATTTGATATAATTTAGTGTAAAATTGAATATTGTCCGAAATAGGATTTTCTAAGTTATCCAGCTTTCAGTGGAATAAGGTTTTCTAAGTTATCCAACTTATATGGGTCTAGACAATCATGTGGTTTGGGCGAGGCTTCTCAGCTGTATATGGACTTTTGACCATGTGTCGCCAGTAAGTGCTTCATTGCACCTCACCGCAGATCACCTTCCCTGCAAAGGATGTTTTTCCTATTTATAATTACCAAGTAATTAGGATGATGACATGACTATGTAAGAGAGAGAGAGACAGAGAGAGAGAGAGGAAACCATCATCTTTTTCAATATTTGGTAATCGGTAATAATATAGAGTAGAAACCAACAAAGAACGAAAGAAAGTAGAGATGGGCATCAAAGGATAGGATGCGTCTCCATAGAGCCCAGATGATGCGGTAAAAATTGATCAGGTGATCTTCCCTGCAGTTCCTGATGCTCCAGCCGACCTGCACAGAAGAGAAGATGGAGGAGAGTCGGGCTGACCCGACAGGGGATTCTCTGATGCTTAAGTCAGATCTTTCCACAGCAGATTCTCAAGAGAGCTTTTTTAGTCAAAAGAAGTTATCGATCCCCTATGATAGAGGCTTACCTTGGTATTTATAGGCTGCTGATGGAGAGAGAAGGAGGGGTATTTGTGAAGAGTGTTATTTATGCGTAGAGTCCTTGAGGGGAGTGGCTCTGTGATTCTAGGAATATTCCAGGTTTCAAGGCATGTTCTGGGAATATTACCTGTTGATCTCGGAGGTGCAAGTCATGAGAGGGGTGGATGCCTCTGATGACATGTAGTGGGCAGAGTCCTACCCCTTGATTAAGGATCATATCCCTTGAATGTAGGAGTGAATGTGTGCACGTTTCTAGGTGTCTTATTTGGTTATGTCGACCGAGGTGATAGGTTGGCCAAGCCAAGGTGACTGGTTGGTATGAGAAGAGGCCGAGGTGGCTGCTCAGCATGAGGAGAGGCCGAGGGCATGTTTTGGGAATATTCTCTGTTGATCTCGAAGGTACAAGTCGTGAGAGGGGTGGAAAGGATGATGTGTAGTGGACAGAGTCCTGCCCCTGTGATTAGGGATCACATCCTTTGAATGTAGGAGTGGATGTGTGCACGTTTCTAGGTGCCTTATTTGGCTATGCCGAGCCGAGGTGATAGGTTGGCCAAGCCAGGTAATAGGTCAGTCGAGCCGAGGTGACTGTTGGCATGAGAAGAGGTCGAGGTGGCTACTCGGCACGAGGAGAGGCCGAGGTGGCTGCTCGGCATGAGGAGAGGCCGAGGTGGTGGGTCAGTCTTCTGTTCAATTTTGCATACACGCTTTAGCCGTGCTGAGGATGGGGATATTTTGCCTCATCACTAACCCCCCGCTCTAGCAGTTCTGATCGATCTACTAGAGCATTTAATTCAATCTTGACTTTTATATGATGTGCGCTGTCTATTCAGTGTGAAACGCACTACTTCACTTTCTAAGTGGAGGCTGCTCAACGGTTCAATGATGTAGCTGTCGCTTATTCAAAGGCGGAGGAGGAGGCAAAGAGCATTCATAGGGAGCCACACAAGATCACAGGCCAACTAGAGGTTGAGAAGAAAATGGCCTGATCTAAGGAGGCCCGTGCTAATGATGTCGAGCTAATAACTGGAGAGCTGGAACAAGAGGTTGCTAAGCAGCTCGATGCCAACAACAGCTTGATGAAGGAGAATGATGCTATCTAGGATGAGTTGTCTGAGACTCAGGGCACTCGTAAGAAGGAGGAGGAGCTCGTAGCTAGGGTTGGTGAGCTGGAAAGGCATCACCAGGCCAAGCTGGGTTCCAACGAGGTGGCTGAACCCCTAGGCCTGTCAGAAGTGGTTGGTTGAAGTTAACAGGTCGGCTCGGACGATGCCATCCGGTTCATCCTGAGAAAGATGCCAGGCTACGATCTGACGGACTATGAGTAGCGTGTTCCTGCCCCTGCTACTTCGATGCAGCTGAGTAGCTCGATCGATGTTGATGAAGAGGTGACCCGACTCGAAGGATAGCCAAGTGAAGAGCTAGGCCCATGGATTAGTCCCCCGAGATTAGCCTTGTATATATATATAAATTTTTTATGTAGATGTCTCCTTCTGGAGCGATGTACTTTGAGGACTTTTTCACTTTTTTTATGAATGAAAAATTTATTTTGATGTCTTCATCTCTTAGCATTATTGTGCTTCTTTCTTTATTTTCTTGTACTTCGAGCACGGCTCGAAATGAGTAACTGTTGGAAGAATAAGGACCAGTATAGCTGTCTGAGTGTGGCTCCATTTCCTAGCTGAGCTCGGAATTGATCTTCCATGTCTAGCTTATGAGCTCTTGAGGTGCCAAGCCTGGCCTAGCCATGGGGTGCCGAGCTGGGGGCTCAATCTTAGAGAATGTCGAGCTTGGGCTTGGTCTTAGAGGGTGCCGAGCTTGGGCTCGATCTTAG
>CM040970.1:44180330-44207294 GCA_022985045.1 Macadamia tetraphylla | reverse complement strand
GATTCTGTTTTGAGAATTGAGTCTTTTTGTACAGGATAAATCTAATGTTCTTTGTTAGACCTTGGGATTTCTGCTGATGGCAATGCCGAAGGTGGATCCATAAGGTTTATTGGATTTGTCTTTACTTTGCTGATGGCAATGCCGAAGATGAATTTTAAGATAACTTATTTTTCTGTGTCATCTGGATATGCCCGGATGTGAATCCTGTTCATCATTCTTTATTATTTTTAATATACACTTTTGCTGAAAAAAGGAAAAAGTATGACAATGTGAATTCCTCCTTCCACTCTGTGTATCCTATCAGTTTTGTAGTATGAGGGCGGTTTACATAGACTATGCTTCCAAGTTCAGCGAAGAAGGCCGCCATTCTCTCTTCTGAAGTTTTTCGGGTCAGTTGCTTAATTGGCACAAGCTGCTTGTCTTGCAAACACCCCTTATAAATTGCCTGATAACCACCTTTGCCATTCCCCCCTCAATCAAAGGGGGAAGAAAGAGAGATGAACATTAGAATAAGAATATACTCTTATTATCAATCTGTAACAGCAGGATGAATGAATTTACTCTTTTTTATTTTTCTGATAAAAGTATGAATGAATTTACTCACCAATCTTCTATTAGAAACAGAATCTCTGCTAGGTGCTTCTCATATTGCTCATTTCTTCTGAGAATATTCCATTATAGTGTGGGACCGATCCCAGTTCCAATTCCTTTTTCTGAAACCGTGCTCCAGGTTTCTTTCAAAAGTAATACTTAACTCCTCCACTCACTCGTGAGGATTTGAAATTGAAAGATTCCCATGGGGTTGATTCATCTTCCTCTGCTTGGACTCATCCTGGGTTTAATGTAGGGGTGTCAATAGGCCTGGCCCAGGTCGGTCTCGGTCCAGCCAGGCCTGGCGGTGTGAAATCATTGCACCGTGAACGCCTGTTTACTTAAACGGGCCTAAGTTTAAGAGGCATGGTACAATTTGTAATCGGGTCGATCGATATTGAATATTAATCGAACTACCTGAAGTAGGCCTTATACAGATCTTAAACGGGCTATAAGCCTATTTAATTCTAAATGGGCTCTAAAAGGCCTACCCTAAAATCAGTTTTTAAGCGGATTAAATGAAGGATAACATTCACAATTGACCATTCCGGAACCATATCCAAGCCTCCAAGGGAATTATGTTTTTAAAATGTAATCTAAGTTACAAGAATTACATTTTTTTTAACAACTGAAAAATCCAAGAACATTACAAACCTGAAATTGGAATTTTGAATCACTGGCATGCATAATTGGCATACATATTACATAATACAATGAAAGAAAAAGCACAGCTGTCATTTCCCATCAATTATTACACTAAGCCGTTTTCTGAAATTTTCAAGATCGATGGTGTATGGCTGTATGCACTCACTGCTACCGAATTCTTGCCATCTGAAGCCATGGTATTTCGATTCATTTGTATACTCAACTTAGAATGACCAAAAACAAATGGAAACCAGTGAATCAATGATGAGCATAGACTGCTGGAGACTGCTGGAAATAGCTTATTACTATCACTACTCTTCTTACTTTGCACACCGAGCCAAGATTAATCTGGAGAGAGCGAACAGAAAGGAAGGAAAAAATCAAATATATGATAGGATAAAGCAACAATAAAAATAGAGACTCAAAACATCTTAACAAAGAAAAAGCCATTGAAGATGCAAAGAGGGAATGAAACATGGAAGATGCGAAGAACAATAAATGTTGCAGGTTAGTCTTCTCATGTCAAGTTAATTCTGCATTTCCTCTAATGGATTCCTCGTTTTAAGTTTGAATCTTGGCTACTTGGACCCATTTCTGTTGGATCCTGTTCTTTTCTAGTTATTTTGTAAATATTTATATAGCTGAAGGAAATTGGTCTCCCTATTTCTGGTTTTAGCTAGTGGATAGGTGGGTGGGTGGTTGATAATTCACACAGATATACTGCTATGAAGATCCTACTTGGGTTGTTCTTGTTCTTCTTTAGCTTCTCGAATTCATACAAGATTGATTTTGTCGAAGGGTTTGAAGCCTCCCACTTCACAGGATGATATATGAATCAAATGCTAAGTGGGGGGTGGGGAGATAATGAACTCCATATTGTCCCCAAAAACATCCTAATAAAAACAACAATAACCTTGGTGATGCAATCCCGGGTTGGGAAACCCTATATGGTTCGCTATGGGTCCACCCCAGAGTACAATAGCCAAATATTAAACAAAAATACCAGTTCTGTAATTTACTGAAAACAAGCTAAACAAAGAAAGGGCTATAATGGGCACAATCCGTGGCTATTCAAGAAAATAATAATGTGAATGGGAAACAGAATAGCTAAAGCACTACAGGGTAATTAGATTAATCTGGTTCAAGAATAGGTCAAATAGAACTCAACTTACTGGGTAGGGTATACTTGTAATTATCATGAACAAGGCCTCCGCCTTCTCCAAGAGCCACTGCAGGAGGGAAAATCCATGAAATGAGACCTGCCAAAGAAAAAGGGAGAATGATAATAGCACCATTTGTACTCACATGTTACTGAGTTATCAATATTGATAAAGTATCACAACATTGGAAACCCGTAGGGGGCTATGTAGCTGCAGGGAAGAAAATCCATAAACTCATCAATCAAACCTCTTATTCCCTTTTCAATGAAGAATTTTACAAGACTCTAGACCTGTAGAACCAGCCATGTTGTATGAATCAGAAAGCTTGGAAATTACTAAACATCGCATACACAAAACAAGTGTAACTGAGATGAGGATGGAAAGAAAAATGTACCATTAGAATAGAAAGGATGATATTTGAAGGGGTTATGCACCAATATCACTTGGGTCAGCTTGAAGAAGAGAAAGTATTTAATTGGTCCAATAGGAGTCCAACTACTAGTGAAGGAATTTAAAAACATCCATAATGCTTGTTTAACCACATTTGTTCTCCTTACAGTATTAGATCAATTTAAAAGTACAACAACCTCCTCCCCCACAAAGAAATTAAGATAAATAGAAAATAGTAACAATAATGGACATCTTTCTTTTATTCATTAAAACAAAAAAAGGCACAATAATATATGAATATGGCATAATCTAAGTCGGTTAAAAAAAAAAAACAGATATAACTCCTTAATTGGACATTATAAAATGTGTAAAAAGAGAGAAGAATAAAAATTATTGCATGCTCAAGCTGCTGCTGGTCTACATGGATATGAATAGGACTGTGACTCCCTAAATTAATTTTATTTCTAAATTCAAAAATAAACTTACTAAGAGAGTAAGAGTGAAGACTGTTACTTTAATCGAAAGATAAAAGCCTAAACTAAGAACCTCAAAAGCAAGAATCTAAATCATCAAAAAGGATAAAAGATGGGATGAACAGTGAAGACTCACATGATCCTTGATCTTTTTGCTGTTCTGTGATATTGCTTCAAGAGTGAAGACTCACATTCGAATTCCAGCTTTGGCCTAGAACACAAAAAACAAAAACCAAATTAAAAACAGAGGCCAAGAAAGACCCTAACACCCCTCCCCCTAGGCAACACATCATACTGCAAGAGCAAGAGAGAGAAGCTTGAGGGCAGCGGCTTCTTTGATATTAACAGAACCAGCGAAAGCAGCAAGGGTAGGAACCAGCATCGGCTACATGCGATTTTATCAGAACTAGAGAGAGTCTGAGACGGTTAAAAAAAAAAAAAAATACTCATATATCAGAAACAGAGGAGTCTGAGACAGTAAAAAAAAACCTTATATCAGAACCAGCAATTGCTTCTTTGAGCTTCTTTGATTTTATCAGAACCTGAGACAGTTAAAAAAAAAAAAAAAAAAAAAGAAAGAAAGAAAGAAAGAAGAAGAAGAAGAAGAGAAATACCTTACCTCGTACGAAGGAAACCAGAGTCTGAAAATTTGAGGAAGATGAGAGCTTCAGAGATTAAGATTTAAAACCACATCATCAAATCTTTGATCTTGAGGCAGAGGATGAAGAAGTCTAGAGGAAAGAGGGCAGCGACTAGCAGCGGCAACTAGAAATACCTCATATCAGAACCAGCAATGTTTTATCAGAACCAGAGGAGTAAAATAAATAAATAAATTACCTTATATCAGAACCAGCAATGGCTTCTTTGAGCTTCTTTGATTTTATCAGAACCAGAGAGTCTGAGAGACAAAAAAAAAAAAGTACTTTATATCAGAACAAACAATGGCTTCTTTGATTTTCTCAGAATCAGAGGGTCTTAGACAGTTAAAAAAAAAAAAAAAACCTTACCTCTGACGAAGGAAACCAGAGTCTGAAAATTTGAGGAAGATGAGAGTTTGAGAGATTAAGATTTAAAACCACTCATCTTTGATCTTGAGGCTGAGGATGAAGAAGACTAGAGGGAAGAGGGCACCGGCGACCAGGGCGACCAGCGGCTACCAGTGGCATGAGGCGACTAGAGGGAAGATGGATGAGGGAAGAGGGAAGCGGCTCTGGTGACTTTGGAACCTGCAGTTCTTTAGGCGTTTAGGGATTTTTCCTATATGAAAGTGTTATTTAGTCCTAGCTATTCTTTATTCAATTTAAGCATTTCTAAAGGGGGTGGGATCGGTCGGATTAATTGAGTCGATTTTAATGGACTACTTAAGTGAGTCAAGCCCATCAGACACCCGATGGACTACTACTCTGCATTATGAACGGGTCAGGTTGGGTCAGGCCTACCGATGCCGACTCAGGATTGACACCCCTAGTTTAATGCACTATTCCTTGCGATGGTGATAATACCATGGTTTAAGTGCATGGTATTATGGTTTTAAGTACCACTATCGGATGACCTATATCGATTTGATGAATCTTCGATCCTGATACCTAGTTGATACATGATTGATACCATATCGATTAAATCATACGAATATGGGTAAAAATAAATTAAAAAATCCATTTTTTCCCAGAAAATAGGAGTACTTGGATCGATCACCTTGTAAACTTAAATATGAGATATATCAGTCAGGATTAGACAAATTTTCCCTTGATTTTTCTTGAAAATTGGGGTTTTTGACAGTTTTAACCTTAGTCCGTACGGTTGCACTGATACAAGATTGTCTGGGTATGTTGACTTGTGTCCATCAGTGTCCGATCGTGACTCAGGGTCTATGAGAACTATGGTATCTGAAGAAAGTATTCAGAACGGGTGAAGAATATCGCAAGGGGTCTATGAGCAGAGATTTCCCTTCTCCTTGTTGTCTACCTGTAAAGATTGCCCCAACCAAGAGAGAGAAAATGATAAGAATAATAATAAAAGGGAAAATGAACCATGTTGAACCCTTATCAGCTAAAAAAAGGGATAATATAGGCATTTAAGAATAATAAGGAAGATGGAGATGAAAAAGTTTAAATGTGGAGGATTATCAGAAAAAAAAAAAATTGAATGTGTGGGAGTTCTAATAGATATATGTTGTGTAGGGGAGTGATTGTAATTGTCCCAGAAAAAAAATTGTAAAAATGAGGGATTAGATTAACTATAAAACATATATATGGAAAGGGAAGAGACAATGAGAACCAATTAATCGATAAAAAGGGGTAATTTAACCATTTCAAAACAACAAACAAAAAAGAGAATCAAATTTTCACTTTTTTGGGGGAATGAGATATGAAAGCTCATGTAAGTATGGAGAAGTCACCACATTAGGGTTGTCCCTTGTTTTCTTGGCTCAATTGATTGGAAAATATGATGCATCATAGAAAAACATAGTGTGAACTCATTGTTGTTTCTTCTTATTCTCTAATTGTAGTGTCCTAAACCCCTAATTGATGTTTTAATCATTTTGTGTTTATCTTATCTTTTGATCTTTCTGTGGCAATATTTTCTTTCCCTTACTTTGAGGTTTTAATATATTTATTAAAAAAAAAAGTATTCGGCTGGATTTGATTCAAACCAAGGTTTCTATCCCAAAACTGAAACTGAATGAAATCAAAAGAGAATTTCATATTTTAAAACCAAATTCTAATAATTTGTTTCGATTCAATTCGATCTAATTTTAAAACCTCCTACAGAGTGGAGATAATGGCAAGAAAATTCTATTTACCATATTAGTCAGTAGAGCTTCAGGTTCAGGATGATTCTCCATTAAAATACTCATCACTGGTTTGGCATTCTCCAGTCTCCCCTACCACCACCAAAAAAAGCCCGAGTGGAGGATCGCCAAATCAGTCAAGCTTAAAGAAGATTAAGTGAAAGTGTCGTTGTTATAGAGTCGCAGACTGGAAGATAGAGATTCAATCGAGGTTGTGGCAGCCACCCACTGTTGATCATTTGTCCCGGCGTAGGTAAGGGCAAAAACTCGGAGATACAATTTGGTGAGAGCGATTTTTAAATTACTTGTGAGTAGGGCACATTGGGTCTACCTATCCATAAAATTTATGCCCTATTTGATCTGCCACATAGTATATTTAGGCCAGTAGTGCATGTCATTATGACAAATTATGCCCTATTAGTAATTAGTATACATGGGTTTCTTAATTAGTGGTTATTTAGTTGAATTGAAAATGTTGGTTGTCATCGATGTGTTTTTTCATTTGTTGGTGCATTAACGCAAACTTAAAATATTTTTGAGAGTCTTCATTTATTCTAAGGTTAATTCTCTTAAGTTAGACTCATTTTAAGGTTAATATATATTAAACAATCAAAACTATTTATGACTTTAAATAGAACTGATTGGAGAAATAAGATTTATGTAACCAATCCCATTTAATTAGAATAAAACTAAATAGTGTTGACTTGAATTGAGAAGCACGTTGCAGGACGTTTTGTAAAGTTGACTTGATCTGAGAAGCAAGTTGCAGGGAGGTTTCGCAGAGTTGACTTGAGTTAAGAAGCAAGGTGGATGCTTCATGCCAATTTAACCTTTTGCAGATTAAAATAATCGAAATATAGAAGAACCGTTTCTTTATAAACAAACCTAAGCGTGTTGAGGAAGATGTTTTTCAAGCTCTATTTCATTTCAGTTCTCTTGCTTCTGTTCTTCTGAGCTGACTACTACTGAGAAAGCAACTGATCAGATCAAGAAAAATGTATGCTCTATGGCTTGTAGGAGGGATTCTCGTCCTTCTTCTTCTAAAGAAACTGATCTTCCACAAAGATACACCACCATCATCTGACATAATACAAGATTCCTCTTCTTCTGGGTGGGATTACGAGGTGTTCTTGAGCTTTAGAGGTGAGGACACCAGCACCAACTTCACCGACCACTTCTACAACGCCCTCCCGATAAAGGAATCCACACCTTCAGGGACAATGAAGCACTCCTAATTGGAGAAAAGATCCATCCGGCGCTTCTCTCTGCGATCCAGCAGTCCAAAACGCCATTAACTTCTTCTCAAAAGACTATGCTTCCAGCAAATGGTGCCTTGATGAACTTGCAGAGATTACAAAGCGCATGAAAGAGAGGGGCCAAGGCATATAAAAGTAATGCCCGTTTTCTACAATGTAGATCCATCGGACGTACGAAACCAGACTGGTAGATATGGGAATGCTTTTTGAGAGCAAGAGAAGAAATCCAACCAGGACCAGGAGACTTTAAAGCGGTGGAAGAAAGCTCTCACAAAGGTTGGTAAATCTGAAGGATGGGATCTGAAGAATACTGCTAATGGGTAAGTCCTCAACACTTCTCTTGATACCTTAAATTTTAAAATAGGCATGATGTTCTAAAACTTGTGGGTGGGCACTGACTCGATCTCCATTGATTACTGCTGGAATCAGCCGAACCAAAGAAAAATGGGATTGGACAAAAAATGTTTGGAGTTTTAGTATTAAGAAACTGATTTGAGTTTTTTTTTCTTTCAATAAAGAGATAGTCTGGATCCGTTGTACGTATGATCACTGATCGTACATATGAGTGTTCAATATTTGTCTCACTTAACATCATGTAAGGGTAAAGAGAAGTATATTTGGAAGAAAAAATAATAGATGTTAGATACTTACATGTACAATCAGGTGATCGTATGAACCGCAGAATCTAATTTCAAAGATAAAATTGAAAGTGAGATTTTTTGTTTTGCTTTTTCCCATTACAAATTGGGTGGAAGCCGAAAGAGGAATTCATTGATTCTGATTTGACCAAGGCAAATCTAATGATTTTTATCAGGTTTTCAAACAGTGTTAAAAGTCTTCACCAGGTCAAGAAGACTTTCAAAATTTAAATCATTTTTTATACTTAATAGTTTTTCCAACAGCAAGTGGGGAGGCCTTGGCACAAAAGTAAGGTTGCCCAAGCCTCATGCACTAGGTGTGCCTTTGTATAATTTTCCTACTTTTCTTTGGTCCGAGTCAGCTGATTCACTGCCGTTCTGGGCAATTTGAGATTGGATCGGTATTGGTAGTAGCCAATTAGCTCCCCAACCAGTAAGTAGGAGAATATATATCAATTATTTGATATTTGATATTTGTGGCACGAAAATAATAAATTAGCATTTCTATCAATAATTAAATTTCTCTGTTTTAAGATCTAATTTTTTTATTCTAGCATAATAGCTTTGGATATTTTTAATATAATAGTTTTGAATATTTTGCCATCATTTAATTAGTCATGTCCTATTGCACGAGTCTGGATCCACTGTGGCTTCATGCTTCATGCTTCGCAGTTGACTTGGCCACAAAATTTGCAATAAGGTTCGCTTCATAGAAGCAGTAGGTGATTTTCTACTCAATGCTCTCTAAGAAACCTTGAAGCATTGCCCAATGTTGCCATACGTACCAAGGAACTAACCCCTATGTTGCCATGAGCACCACTGCTACAGAATCACACTCAATCCAATTCTTCATTAGATGCATGTCTTTGGCTTGTTGCAAACCCAAAAGCAATGCTCGAAACTTTGCAACAAAATTTGTTGTCACACCAATGAAAATTCCAAAAGAAGAGATAACCCTCGCGTTACTATCTCTTAATACACCTCAACTCCAGTCTTACTGGATTTCCCATAGAGCAACCATCTATATTTAGCTTTACCTAGGCATAAGGCGGGCAACACCAAAACAAGTCACGCATCTCCTTATGCCGAGTTTGTGGAACAAAGATCGTAAGACTTCTGGAGCACATCAGGCCAAACACTAAAACTACCCTCCCTTTAAGGTTCAAGGACATTCGGCACAGTTCTCCCAAACCCGAGAGAAAAATGTGCCTAAAACTTCTTGACACCCCATTAAATCTGCTGAGAGTTTATTTCTAACCAAATAAAATATGGGATAAGAATGAAACCTGAGAGCCAAGCTTCCTTAAGGCCAAGGACTTGAGATTTTTGAGACCACCACCTTCTTTGATCACATTCGACAAACAAATGGTTCATGGAATCTTCCTCATGCATACAGAGATCGCACCTTGAAGGCAAATATATCCCATTGGCTTTGATCTTGTCATCACATGCTAGTTTGCTATGGAGAAGCCGCCAACCAAACACTGAGTGATGGGGTTGGAGGTAAGGACCCAAAATAAGCTTGACCCATCTCACCTTTTGGTTTGAGTTTCTCAAGTTCTCCCAAGCAGATATAATAGAAAAATTCCCTAGAGAAGATAGCACCCAACTACACATGTCCTTCGTCTGATCCAATGAGATAGGAAGCTTCCCTGCTTTGTCAATTTTTTTTTCATAAAATTCGAAGTCACAGGAGGGAAGACCCATTGACCATCTCTAATAAATTCTGTAACCCTTGTGCCATGACCTGGAAGAGGGAGGAGTCAATAGAAAACATACTAACCCCAGAAGAGCGGCCTAGCCACCTATCATGCTAGAATAAAATGTTATTTCCATCACCAACCGACCACTACTCATTAGAGGAGACATACTCCAACACTTTCTTGATACCTGTCCACACCGAGGAACTTCTATAACCTCCCTTCATTGACCCATCTTCATTGACAAATCTAGCACAAAAAAATTTAGTCGTCATCGACTCTTCATGCTTTACCTACTAGACCAGCTTACAGAGACAAGCTCTATTCACCTCCGAAAGACGGTGGATTCTAAGCACTCCTTCATATTTTGGCTTACATACGTCCTCCTATTTACAATAATTTTAATAGAGACAGTATTACTTGTCCAAATAAAATTATGAACCCAACACTCCACCATCTTGATTATAGACTCTGCCCACTAATACACTCAAAGTTGTGAATTGGCATCCCCTGCAATCACTGATCGAACAAGTTCGACCCTCCCCGCCATAGATAATAGTTTACCACTCCACCCCTAGATACAAGTTTTGATTTTTTTCCCCATTAGAGGGAACATCCTTTCCTTTGTTATATACTCGGCCCTTGAAGATCTTCACTCCAAGGTATTGCGTTGGCAGAGAGTAGAGATGAATTCCCAAATTATTAGAGATATAACGACTTCTATGGGGAGCCACATTGCTAAATAAAAGTTTACTTTTCTCCAAGTCAATCTTCTAACTTGAGAACTCTTGGTACTTTAGCAAAAAAGAGTTCAAATTTCTAAAGTATCTGGCTGATGCAATTCATGAAGATAAAAATATCATCAGCAAAAAGCAAATTGCTAGGAAACAGAGCCCCTCTTAGTCTTGGAAGTGCCATTAAATTACTTGAAACCAACATTAATAGCTTATCTTTATTCTGCCAGAATAAAGAGAATAGGGGCAATTGGGTCTCCTTGGAGAAGGCCTCTCTCCCCCCCTCCTAAGAGCTGTATCGGCTCGCTATTCAGAAGAACCGAAATTCTCGTAGATACTAAAATCTGATGAAGCCATTGAACCCACTTATCATAGAATCCAAATTTCTTCAAAATAGAAAAAGGAACTTCCATGATAGAGTGTCAAAAGTCTTTTGTATGTCCAACTTGATGCCAATGCCCCATCTTACACTTTTAGAAGGCTCCTTGTTCTTCAGACTCCAATCTGGGGAGGAGATCAGATAATGAACAGCCATGACTTTTGATAAAGCTATGAAAAAGAAATTCACTATGCAGATAGGGTGAAATCTATTGTTAACCCCTTTGGGATTTTTCCGGAGATGAAGAACTGCTTGACTGCCTTAGTGCCTTGCAAAAATAGTCCCCCACGATATCCCAACTATTTCTAAAAAAACACACTAGGGAAGCCATCGGGGCCCAGGGAGCTGTCTTGGTCAAGATCCCAGACTACCTGCTTGATTTCATTCATTGATGGGATAGACTCAAGCATAACACGATCAGAGTCGTTAATTTCTTCTGGAATGCACTCAAGCAGATCCAAGTGATCAGTCAAGGGAAGAGATTTATAAAAATCTTCATAAAAGCCAGAAACGTAAGATGCTAAATATTGAAGACCTAACACAAATACCTCATCATCTCTCCTGAGGGCTCGAATCATGTTTTTAACTCTTCTAATCTTGATTAATAAATGGAAGAATTTGGAGTTATGATCTCCAGTTTTCATCCACCTCATTCTAGCTTTCTCTGCCCATTGCTTCTCATGATTTTCTATTGCCTTAAGCAGTTTGGTCTTGGCGTCTGCTTCCCTAGAGAATAAATCATCATCCATGCCCTAGCATTTCAATTGCGTCTTGGACATCATCAAGATCAGCCTTAGCCACCATTAGCTTCACTTCAAAATTAGGGAACACTGACTTAGCCCAAGACTTCAAAATTGGCTTTAGATTCTTGAGCTAATGAAAGAGACATTAGATAGGACAAACCCTATCTTCACCTTCCCACGCAATCTTAACTACTTGAAGAAAGTCTGTATGCTCCATCCAGAATTTATGGAACCTAAAAGGAACATTATTTAGCATGGTAGCAGCTTCAAAACAAACCAACAATGGGGCACGATCTAAAAGTGATTGTTGAAGAACCGTTTGTGCATAGTCCTGAAAGAAATTTTGTCATTCCTCATTATAGAAACTATGGTCAATAGTAGTAGCCACATGCCAAATGTTTTGGCACCTAATAATTTTCCCCTTACCATTATAGATTTAGGGTGAGAATCAATAGGAAAAATGCAATAAAATATCAATAATTTACTTTTTTATTATTTTATTGTAGTGCTAGACTAATATATTTTAGTTCACAAAATTTTTAATCCATGTCCAATGCATATGATTTTTTTTTTTAATTCATCATCCAACTCATTTGTTTTCCTTCTTATTTGAATTATGCAGGCATGAAGGGGAATTAATCAAATTAACTGTTAAAAAGTTTGGAATGAATTAAGAAAGAACCCTTACTTGTTCCTGACAATATGTTTGGTATCCATTCTCATGTAGAGAAAATGATGAAGTTGCTAAACAATGCATCTGAAGATAGACCGATTGTGGGTATCCATGGCTTAGGTGGCATTGGTAAGACAACAATTGCTAGGTGTGTGTACAATACAATCTATCATCACTTTGAAGGATGTAGCTTTATAGCAGATGTTCGAGAAACTTTCCAAACAAAGGGAGTTGTCCATTTGCAAAGTCAACTCGTCACTAATATCTTGAACATAGAGAATCCAGATATTACTAGCGTTGACGAAGGAACTTCAATGATTAAGCAAATGTTTTCCCAGAAAAAGGTTCTTATTGTTATTGATGATGTGGATGAAAATACTGATTTAAATGCAATAATTGGGAAGGGTGGTTGGTTTGGTTTTGGAAGTAAGATTATTATTACTACCAGGGACAAGCATATCTTATATGTTCTTAAGTGGCTAAACCTTATGAGCCTAATGAAATGGATTTAGATCAATCTCTCAAACTCTTCAGCAAACATGCTTTCGATATGGACCAACCTTCAAAACATTATTTGGATCTCTCAAAAGTTGTGGTAAGAACTACTGGAGGACTTCCTTTGGCTCTTAAGGTTGTAGGTTCATCCTTATTTGACAAAGAAAAACCAGCATTGAAAGATATAGTGAAGAAGTTAGCCACAATTCCACATGATGAAGTGCAAGAAGTTGAAAATAAGTTATGATGGATTAAATTATAAACATAAAGAGATATTTCTTGACATTACATGTTTTTTTATTGGAACCGATAAGAATGTTCCATGTTACATATGGGATGGCTGTGGTTTTTTCCCTAGAGATGGAATTCAAAATCTTTGCCAAAAGTTACTGATTAAGATTAGTGAAAAAAATGTGTCACTGATGCATGATCAGCTAAGAGATCTCAGAAGAAAAATTATTCGCCGAGAAAACCGTAAAGAGCTTGAAGAACATAGTAGGTTGTGGTCGCATGAGGCATTGGAAGTAATGAGTACTCAAAAGGTTGGTTCTCAATAATTGATTAGTACACTTAAATTTGTGGTTCCAGTCATCATTAATAATGCTTTGAAGCATAAGCTAGCTCTATGTTTTCTGCTATAGAAATCAGTCATTACATTGTAAGGTTTGACAAACCAAATGGTAGACATAGGTGGGTCCATGTTACAAAAGATCCAGCACCCACCTTGCTATCCAAGTTTTAAGCTTTCAGCCCAATACAAGTGTGTAGTGGGGATCGAAACATGATTGAAGGAGTACACAAATTACGAAAAATCCGTTCTGGCATTTTCGTAATCTTGTACAAAATGGCATGCACTTGTTCAATTCTTTTGCATAAAATTTGACCACTTATGGGCCGTTGGTCAATTACAACATGGACCCACTCATAAATTAATAGGCTAATCATACTTTATTTTGTTTTTACATGATAGTCTTTCATACTTATTTAGGCTGCGTTTGGTTCTAAGGAAAATGGGAAGGGAAGTAAAGTGAAGTGAAGCGATTTTTTTCCCTTTTGAATCGTTTGATTGCAACAGAAGTGAAGTGAAATTAATTTACCATAGTTGTTTGGTTGGATGTAAAATAGATGTAAAATTTTAAAAAACTAACAATCCAACCAAACTCCTCAGAAGAGATGAAGGGAGAGAGTACTTTTCAATCTAGAACCCACCCAACTCCTCAAAATTTATATCGTTATGTGAGTCAGATCATTCAAGATCTGTACCAAATCAAACCAAATGTCATCATATACTATGTTCTATCACTAACCAAAATAAACCATTTCATTCTATATATCAAAGGAATGCAACATAAATAAATATTAAAATAATATAAAAGATGTTCACAAAAAAAAAAAGTAATAGATCACAAGTGATAATGACTGAAAGGTCCATTTCAAAAGTCTTTTGGTAAAAACAAACCGAATAGGTCAGTAATGCTCCATTTGGCTCAAATCCAAAGTCTTTTGGTTAAAACAAATCCAATTGAGTTGAGAGAGAGAGAGAGAGAGAGAGAGATCGTTGAGAGTCATGAGCTGGGTGAGAGTCGCAAGAGTGGGAGAGAGATCATGAGAGTAGGGTTTTTTTTTTCTTCTTATTTTGGTGGGGAAATAATAGGGAAATTTTAATGGTTAAGTGAAATTTTTTTCACATGTAAAATATATTTCCCTTGCAATCAAACATTTAAATTTATTTTTTCTGGGAAAAAAATTCCACTTTACATAAAAAATTTGCATTTCCCTTACAACTAAACAAAGCCTTAAGATTCTTTATTTTGCAGGGAATTACGAGAGTTGAAGGACTTTGTATTACCTTCCTTGATAGGGTAAGAAGCCCATGTATGATGATTGAAGGATTTGCTGGAATGACTAAACTAAGGTTACTTCAGGTGGATAATGCCACGGTTGCTGGAAACTTGGTGCATTCTTTTCCTGAACTGAGATGGCTTAATTGGAAAAGATGCCCTATGGAATTTACACCAACCAATCTAAGGAAATTGTGTGTTCTTGATCTGTCATATAGTGACATCACAGAAAGCTGGAAGGGTTGGAACGCTATCAAGGTCTCTAAGAATTCTTTCTTTTATTTCTTGCGATCAATCATAGAATACTTCTAAACTTCAATTAGTATGTGATAAGTTGTTGTTATGTTATGCAGGAGGCAAAAACTCTTAAAGTTTTGAACTTAAGTTATTGTTCTAAACTATCCCGAACTCCAGACTTGTCAGAAAATAAACAATTGGAGGTATTGCTTCTTGAAAGATGTTATAATTTGGCTACAATTGACGCATCCATTGGTAATCTTGAGAGGTTAGTCAAACTGAACTTGAGCAATTGTTACGAACTATCCCGGATTCCAGACTTATCAGCAAATAAACAATTGGAGGTGTTGGTTCTTGAAGACTGTAAAAAGTTGGCTACAATTGATGCATCCATTGGTCATCTTAAGAAGTTAGTCATATTGAACTTGAATGTGTGCTCGAGTCTAATACATCTCCCAACCAGCATTGGTGAGTTGACTTCTCTCAAAACACTAGACATTAGAAATGTAAAAATTGACCAATTGCCAGAAACATTGGGTTGCTTGGAAGCCTTAATGAAGCTATATGTTGACTTTTCTGCAATACGGTTACCTAGTTCAATAAGTCAATTGAGAAACCTCAAGATTTTAAGTACTGACCATTATTCTATGAAACATGAAGGGTTTATTTGTAGTAAATATCAAAACAAGTCTCGTATGGGGTCGGAGATTGATCTCCCAGACCTTCCTCCAAGTTTGAAATATTTGGATGCTTTGCTATGAGAAATGAAATCACTCCCAATGCTCTCAAATCTGACAAACTTAGAGGTGTTGCAACTTTTTGACTGTCCGAATTTGATGGAGATACCAACTACTATCAATGCTCTTTCGAGGCTGGAGTCACTCGGTTTAGATCAATGCCCTCACCTTCAATGCGTCCCAAATCTTCCCTCAAGTCTGAAAAGCCTGACAGTTCATAATTGTGAAAATCTCAGAGAAATATCAGGTTTCTCGAACATGGGAAATTTAGAGAAATTACGTCTTCGTAATTGCTCCAGGCTAGCAAAATTGAGCCTTGAGGTACATTCTCTGCAGCAGTTTTAGATTTGGGATTGTGACTCATTGAGAAAATTGCCAAAACATAGGGGCTTGAAAAAATTGAGCTGCTTAGAGTTCAGGAGAGTTGGCTTATCGGAAATTGAAGTGCTTGAGAGATTGTACTCTCTGGAAAAGTTGAGTATAGCAAATTGTCAATTATTGAGAACAATTCCAAACTTATCAGACTTGAAGAATCTTAAGTGCATTGAAATTCGAAAGTGTAATGAGTTATCTGAAATTGAGGGCCTTAAGGGATTGGACTCTCTGGAGAAATTGTCAGTATTTGGTTGCCCATCATTGAGAAAGATACAACTTCCCAAAAGTTTAAGTGAACTAGATATTTGTGAGTGTGACAAGTTATCTGAGATCGAGGGTCTTGAGGATTTGGAATCTTTGACAATATTTCACCTCTGTTGGTGCAAATCAATCATAAGATTACCAGGCTTATCAAACTTGAAGATGTTAAAGGATTCATGGTTTTTTGACCTGCCCCTAGAGATTAACTGCTTCGATGGGAATCCTTGGAAGAATTATGCATATATTGATCCAAATCATTAAAAGTATTACCACATGTCTCACCCTTGAAGAACCTGAAACATCTATCTTTCTCCGATTGTGAGAATTTAACGGAGACCCTAAGTGTTAGGAAGATTGGTGTCCTTGGAAAAATTGTATGTGAATGAATGTAGATCAATTGAAATATTACCAGATGTCTCAAACTTAACAAAACTACTATTATATCAAACACCAAGAAACACGAATAATAAAGAGACAATAGATCCGTACGACACAGAGATTTAACGAGGTTCACACACCAGGGTGGTGTGCTACGTCCTCGGGCGAAGAAGAAGATGATTCACTATACAGAAGAGAGATTACACCCTAGCAGCGGCGAGGAAAAACTCCCCCTGAAACCCTAGCTGCGTGAAAACCCTAGAATACAATGACTTTCTCAACAAGCAACAGTACATTATATATATTCCAAAATCGTGGGTCGACCCATCGGGTCGCAGTCGATCCGATCGAACCATACCACGGGGGCGTAGCCCGCACCCCCATACGCCAACCCTCTGCTTCCATCACAGATCTCAGAAAAATTCTCATTCGGGTCGCCACCAAAATATGTCGGATCAGGTCAATCTTCAAAACGGGTCAAGAATTCGAGACAAACTTAACAACTACAGATATTGGAGATCGAGGGTTGTGAGAAGGTAACTGAAATTCAGGGAGTTGTTGGGTTGCAAACTCTAGTGGTCTTGAGTATCGATGGGTGCATTTCGATTGAAAGATCACCATGTCTGCCAAATTAAAGAACCTGAGGAGACTATTACAACTGCAAGAAGTTGATCGAGAGTCAAGGTTTGGACGAAATGGAATCCTTAGATTCACTTTGGATTCTAGGTTGCATTTCTATTGAAAAATTACCATGTCTGTCAAAGTTAAAGAAATTGATGGGTCTATACGCTAGCGGCTGCGAGAAGTTAACCGAGATTGATGGTGTGAACGAGTTGGAGTCCTTACGGAGTTTGGATGTTGAAGGGTACATATACTTGAATCCATCTTGCTTGCGTAGAGAATGAAGTGTAGCTTCTACCCTCAATCATTGCAGGTACCTCTCTCTCTCTCTCTCTCACCCTTACTCATCTCTCAATATTTCTTTAATAAAATTTTCTCCATCTTCTGCTGTTGTGATAATTCAGATTTTTTTTTCTTAGTTTCTAATTTATGCTTGAAGATGATTATAGCTAATCTTCTCAGAAAGAAAGGGGTGTTTTCGGATGAATTCCCTCACCCCCTCCCTTTTTCTTGACAACATATCACACCTCCTCTAGTTGGTGGGTATTAATTTTGTTGAAGGAAGAATATAACTTCCTTCCATTTGCACCCGTGACCTTACCAAAATATGACTTCACCTTCACTCATACTCCAATCAACATTCACTAGATCCCTCTGCAGATCGATTCATTTTGTAGAAGACATAGCTAGCAAATCTAAGGCACCTAATACATACAATTTTAAATTTCCATCTAGTGCAAATAGTTTTTCTTGAATTTTTTTCTCAGGTCAACACAAATACGTAAGACTCTAAAGCAGGCAAGTTAGTTCATTGATCCAACTTCTTTTCGGATATGGGACCAAATGAAATTTTAGCCAACGATGCTGGTTGATGTTACAAGGCTACTCTAGTAACTAAAAAAGAGCAACCCAGTGCACGAGGCTCCAGCTACCACAGGCCTGGGAGGGGCAAGTGTATGCACCTTATCCCCTGCTTCGCAGAAGAGGCTGTTTCCAAGTTTTGACCTGTGACCAACATGTTGCAATAGTGCAATTTAACTATTATGCCATAGGCTCGCCCACTAGGCGATTAATTGATGACTTGGATGAGTAAAAATGGGATCAACTTGATCATCGAAATTTCTGTGAATTTTTCTTTTTCCCACGGGAAACAATGAACAAAATTTCATTTCTTAAAACTGAATTGAAGTGTAGCAGATCCCTACAATCCTTAGATCAGACTGAATTATTCATGATATGCACAATTTTAAGGACTCATGTACCAAAACAAACTTTGTTTCCCTTGTCATCTCACTGCCTCATTTTATTTCTTTCTGTTTCAGGACAATGTGCTTAAACATGGTACGTTCTCAGTACAGTGGTGACAATGAAGGTGGAAAAATACCATTAATGGTTGCAAAAGGACAGAAGACAAGAAGAACGAAGATTCTTAACCCACTGCATAGCTCCATGTTGTATTTCCTTTGGCAGAGTTGCGGCTGTTGTGTCTGCAATTGCCGCAGGTACAACAGCATTGTCATGATCTGGTGAGCAGATGATAAAGGCTAGCATGGTGAAGGTAGCTTCTGCGGCCTTAACGGCAGCACAAAGCCTAGAGGCCGCAGTGACAAAGAAGGCAGATAAGGTATGATTGTTAGGGACCTCGTTTCCCTTATCTGCGGCATTTAATTGAACAAAGGAATTGATCTCATTTTTTTGCTTTTTTAATTTTGATACTAGCTTTGCTGGTGATCTTCGTTGCAAAATCATGTAAAATGATCGAACAAATGGGTTAGGTGAGTTTTTTCTCATTCATCTCTTGTTTCTATTTTTAGTGCTTGCACAGAGAAGGATTCATGATTGAACCAAATGCAGCTTCCACTTTTACCTGCCATTTAGGAGCATATTAGCATTGTTTAGGCATCAAGTGTGACATTGCTCATCCATATTTCCCTGCAGGTGATGCTGAAGATGAAGAAAACATATTACGAGGACCGTTTTCTAACAGAAAGAATAAGGTCCTCTCTGTCTGACTGTCTCTCCCCACTCTCTCAGTTGCTACCTTCCCTTGTAGCCTCATGCTAGCGTGAATGAAGGATGGTGTCTCACTCCATAGAAGAATTTTTTTTCTGTTGATACTGAAACACCCTTAAGCATTAGCTAAGCATTTTGTTTCGGTTTCCAGTGAGGAAGGTCATTCCACTGCCAATGAAGGGTGCATCAGGATCCCTTGTGTGAGCAAAATATCTAGATGTGGCGCTGCTGCACTTCTATTACTTATTCAATCTAGGTTGTTATCTACATACTCTCACCATTTTGTGTTCAATATGGTTTTATTAGGATTTTAATCTTGCATACTCAGTTTCTTGCAAACATTTATGCATTTCTGGTTCCTCTACAGGCAGTGTCTGCTCTTTGATGCATCAGGTACAGAGTAATGTCATTGTTGGAGACCAACAATTTATGCATTCCTGGCCTATACATTTTGTCCCATTGAGGAAGACAACGAGGAATCCTAATTCTAGCCTGTGATGGCTTGTGGGAAAAGGTAACATATTTGGTTGTTCTCGTTACTATTTTTGCATTCATATCATCCTGCATTAGTCTCTAATTGGGTTATTTAATTCCATTTATTTATATATGTATGAAGGAACCATTCAGTAGGGATGCTTAGCCCCTATCTGGAGACAATTGTAGAACAATGTGCATTCGGTATTTGGCTGGAAATTTATCCATCGAAGACTTCCAATGGATGACAAGGTCTTACAATGAGGCATTCCTTTGGCGTCAAGGTGTAATCTTTGCTTGAAAGCGTTTGAATCTGCTGCGTATATCTTCTTGGAGTGCATCTATTCAAAGAAAATTTGGCAGTTTTTTCCTTGATATTTTTTAAATTTCTTGGCCAAAATTTACCTCTGTCAATAATCTTCTGTTTTGATGGAAAAGGAAGTCGTTTGGCCTACCTATCCAACTTTGGTTCAAGATGAGATTATATGGGACATTCAAGGAGATCCAGATTCTGTTTTGAGAATTGAGTCTTTTTGTACAGGATAAATCTAATGATCCTTGTTAGACCTTGTGGTTTCTGCTGATGGCAATGCCGAAGGTGAAGTTTTAAGACAACTTATTTTTCTGTGTCAACTGGATGTGCCCGGATGTGAATCCTGTACATCATTCTTTATTAATTTTAATATACAGTTTTGCTGGAAAAAGAAAAAAGTGGAACAATGTGAATTCCTCCTTCCACTCTGTATCCTATCAGTTTTGCAATATGAGGTGGTTTACATGGACTATGATTCCAAGTTCAGGTAAGGCCGCCATTCTCTCTTCTGAAGTTTTTCGGATTAGTTGCTTAATTGCCGCAAGCTGCTTGTCTTGCAAAGACTACTTATAAATTGCCTGATAACCACCTTTACCAATCAAAGGTGGAAGAAAGAGAGATGAGCATTTACTCACCAATCTTCTATTTGAAACAGAACATCTGCAAGGTGCTTCAATTCTCATATTGCTCCTCTCTTCTGAAAATATTCCAATAGTGTGTGACCGATCCCAGATCCGATTCCTTTTTCTAAAACCGTTCTCCAGGTTTCTTTTAAAAGCAATACTCAACTCCTCCAACTCACTTGTGGGGATTTGAAATTGGAAGAGTCCGATGCGATTAACTCATCTTCCTCTGCTTTGACTCATCTTGAGTTTAATGTACCATTCCTTGCGAATGGCGATGATGATAAAACATGGTTTTAGTACATGATATCATGGTTTCAAGTATTGACATGGAATGACCCATATCGGGTGATTTATATCAATTTGATAGTCTCTAATCCTGATACCTGACCGATGCGATATCAGTTGAATAATATGGACTACGGGTAAAAGGAAATCTTCTTCTTCTTCTTTTTTTCCTGGAAAAACAGGGGTATTTTCCATTAAAGGGTTTCTTTTCTATGTAATTCATGGTAAAAAAAATTCCTATACCATAACGGTTATGGGGATGCTCGATACTGTTCCGATAACTGCACTAAAACAATGCATGGTATCGGATTGGGGATAGCTTATGTTTTGATCTATTTGTGCTAACCTTTTCTTTGAGGTTTTGATATATTTATTTATTCAAAAAAAAAAAAAATTTATAGTGGATAGAAAATTTTCATAGAATTTATCATTTATTTATTAAAATATATTATATATAAATAAAAATTATTCGATTGGATTTGTTTGAAACCAAGGTTTTTATCCTGTACCAAAAAAGAAAAAGTCTATCTTAAAAAAGGTTTTGATCTATTTGTGATAATTATTTTATTCAATAAATAATGTTTTGTGTTAAAATTAAAATTTTTTATTTTTGTGTCAAAATTTTGTTTTGGAATGAAACTCAAATGTTGGAAAACGATAACTATGTTTCATCAATTCTTGTATCTGACTTTAGTTTTTATCCGGATCATTTAAAAAAAAATTTTAAACGTATGGTTGACATAAATGGAAGATTTTGTTTTCTTGTTCAGAAAAAACGAAAAAACGAAAAAACGGTAGATGACTACCAAACGCACAGCCTTAATGAAATCGAAAGACGACTTCAGATTTCATATTTGAAAACCAAATCCTTGGTAAACTTCACTGAAGGATGATTTCCCATTACAAAATTCATCACTGGTTTGGCATTCTCCACTATCCTCACGGACCGGAAAAAACCCCAGTGGAGGATTGCCAAATCAGTCAAACAAACTTAAAGAAGATTAAGATGAGGATTGAGATTCGATCGAGGTGGTGGCAGCCACCCACTGTTGATCATTTGTCCCGGCGCAGGTGTGGACAGAGAGACTCGGAGATACAATTTGGTGAGAACGATTAAGTTATTCGTTTTCGTCACTTTTGTAGTTTAGTCTTCTTTTTCTTTTCTCTACAGTGGAGTTCTGGTTTTTTAAATTTCATTTTTTGTCGAAACCTAACAATTTGCAGATTAAAATAAAGAAGAACCTTCTCTTTTAAACAAACCTCAGCGCGTTGATGAAGATGCATTCAAGTTCTATTTCATTTCTTCTCTTCTTCTGTTCTATCGAAAGGGAGAAAAGATGTATACTCTTAGGCTTGTAGGAGGGATTGTCATCCTTCTTCTTGTAAAGAAACTCTTCGACAAAAGAATCGATGCTTCTGCAAAGGGAAAGAAGGACGGATCATCATCATCTGCCACACAAGAGTGCGATTCTGTTTCCTCTTCTTCTGGGTGGGATTACGAGGTATTCTTGAGCTTTAGAGGTGAGGAGACCCGCACCAACTTCACCGATCACCTCTACAACGCCCTCCTAGATAAAGGAATCCACACTTTCAGGGACAACGAAGAACTCCGAATTGGAGAAAAGATCGGTCCGGCTCTTCGCTCTGCGATCCACAAGTCCAAAATCGCCATTATCATATTCTCAAAAGGCTATGCTTCTAGTAAATGGTGCCTCCTTGAACTTGCCGAGATTGCGGAGAGCATGAATAGACAATTTAAAGTGATTCCCGTTTTCTACCAAGTAGTTCCATCGGACGTTCGAAACCAGGCTGGTAGCTATGAGAAAGCTTTTCGAGAGCACGAGAAGAAATTTGACAAGGATTGTGTAAAGCGGTGGAAGAAAGCTATGAGAGAGGTTGGTGAATTGAAAGGATGGGATCTGAAGAAGACTGCTGATGGGTAAGTCCTCGATCAACACTTCTCTCTATTTTATTTTGAATCGGGAATTGGATAGGTGAATTTGCCTTTGCTTGGAATTGGTGACACCGATCCAGATTCTTATTGCTCCTAAATCGTTACTGTCTTTTGAATTGGATCGGCCAATCCAATTCCTAGTCAGCTTGGATTGGACTGATTCCTGAGCCAATTCCATTTCCACCACAAAAATAGCTTTGTAGAATCTCAAGCCGATTCTGATCCGATTCGGAATGGAATTGACTTTGACCGATTCCATACCTGATTCCATTTTTTTTTTTAATGGCATTGGGTCGATCTCCATTGATTCCGATTGGAATCAGCTGGATCGGAGAAAAAATGTTTGGAGTTTTTGTATTAAGAAAATTATCTTTTTTTTTTCTTAAACACTATATTGGGTGGAATTCGAAAGGGGGCTTCGTTGATTCTGATTCTGATTTTTTTTTTTTTCGATGCAAATTCAAATTCTGATTCGACTGAGGCAATTCTATTGGTTTTTATCCGATTTTTCAAACAATGTTAGTAGCCTTTACTAGATCAAGAAGTAATTTTGCTTGAGTTAACTTAGAATTGGATTGTTATTGGCAGTGGCCAATTTGCTTCCTCAGTTTAGAACCTTAAATTGTTGGTCTCCACCGTTGATTGAAAGGTCATATTATGCTCAATATTCTCTGGGTTGCATGCATGTGATTGAATCCATTTCTGTGGTCAACTTTATTTGCTCAGTATTCTTAAATGCTATGTTTTGGATGAGCTAGCAAAGGACGACAAGAGTGCTAGTGGGATGGGCCAGGTTAAGATAAATTTTGAACAAAATTCAGCCCCAAACCAATCACACCTAGCATTGTGGTTAAACAAATTGACTCTAGATTCCGCCTGTGTTAAGACATTCAGATGATAATTAGAAGTGGAACTGGACATTAATATAGCCACTTTGTGAATATCCATCTCACTGTAGCGACATCAAAGATCCTATGTCTTGAAATCAAATATTTCATATATCTGAGATGTATGGCAAAGGTTCCGGAAAATTGGGTTTTAACCCAGTCCCCCAGCTCCTTGGCTGTAGTATATTACTGTACTTCAATTTATGAGATTGTGTTTCTCTAAGTGTGGTGAAATGTGCAAAATGATTAAATTTTAGAAAATCAGGTTTTAAGCACAGTTTCAAGAATGGGGATTGGACAACCGATCAGGATCAGAATGAGCCGAGGCCAATCCTGATTCCGGCTGATTCAGCTCGTCTGATCCTTGTACAGAAAAACCTTAGATACCAAGAATATACTGATTTTGGGGAATCCTGATTCCGGGGTTTGAATCCTGTCTTTAAGCAAGTCCACCATCTCCTTGGCAATATCTCTTTGCAGTTGTTGCTAAGTGTGGAGAAATTAATGTGCAACTAGGTATTCTTTACCCGAGTTTGATTTTTTTAAGCTTAGGTTCTTGGAAGGTTTTTCCTTGCTTCTATTTCCTTCGTCCTTCTCCTTGTCCTTGAACAGTGTTTTGAGAAAGATTAAGAATTTGTGGTACCTTGGCTTCTATTTGAGATTTAAAATGTAACCGCAAGCGTACGGATCAGTGTAGCTACGGGTCGAATACAGGGAGAGCAGCCACTTTATTTTTTATTTCTTTTAATAATGCGAAAGTGAACGATTAATGGTTGTGATCTAATTCTAATTACCGTCCTAAAATAACGTCCAACCATTCAGTCATCTAAGAATTTAAAGACGCAAGCCACGCAATTAAAATTAAATAAATAAATAATCGAAAATAAACAACCCACTAATTAAAAAATAAATAAATAAATAAAGGAAAAAAAATGCTGAAATAAAAATAAAGTAAAAGAAAGGGATAAAGCTAGAGAGAGACTCACAAGTAGGTTTCTCTACTTAGCCGAGGATGCATCATAATATGAGCTTCCTACTTGACGAGAGTCACTCTTACAAGGGTTTCTCTACTTGGCTTTAGGAAAGGGAGACAATTAAAATAAAAGCAATAAATTGATGGTTCTATGGCTAGGAGGGGCAAAACCAACACATACACTAGCCATGAACCTTGGGGGAGAGGGATAGCAATAATGTAATGACTGAAAATAAAAATCCTAAATTAAGAAAGAAAGGGTAGTCAGAAGATGGAATGAGAGGGGGGAGAGAAGACTACTGAAGGAGCCTACTTACTTGAATCAATGCTTGAACTTGAAAAAAAAATTGCTCCACGGCTCGTGATCTTGTCACATAGATCTAAGCCTAGAACTATAACTTAAAAAATTACAACTCAATTGCATAAATCATAAACATCAAAAAGGCTGAATAAGAATAAAAGAGTGCTTGCATTAATTGACATAAAAAAAAACTATTACAAAAGTGATTAAAGCAAAAATAGAGAAGAACTATAACTAAAGAGAGAGCAACTAAAAAAAAAACTAGAAGAAGAATGAATTGTGTCTCCTCCTCTTACATGAGTTGTATTTATAGGGAATGGAGAGGTAGGGTAACAATTTTCTCTTTCCTAAAAGAGAGAAACCCACAATTGATGCTTTAAGTGAGTGAAAAGTAGGAAATCTTCAACAAATTCTCTAAAAAAAACAACCATGAGATTCGAACTTGAGACCTCTTGGTGAGCAAGGGAATTTTGTACACCATAGCTCACCAACTAAGCTAGGTAGTTGTTGTTACCAAAAACAAATCTTTAATCACTTAAGGATGTGGTCCATCGATCCTTGTTGGCATTTGGAGTATTCCTTGTACCTCGGGACAATTGCAAACGGCTGGTTCTGCATCTGGTTCGTTCGATCCATTATTCTTTTTCGACCGAAAAAGAATAATCATTTGTACGGTGACCAAACGAATGTGTACTTTTAATTGAACACGTCCATCTTGCTCGAATTTCGTCTCTTCGCAACCATGAAAAGAAATAGGACCTCTTTACGTGTAAAATTGAAGATATAGCGTCCGATAATCCTTAAGGCCTTGAAAATACAAAACCTGCAAAAAGAGAATAAAACCCAAGGTAGCTCCATTCTAAATATGTAAAATGCATGTTTTACTACCCTAGATTTCACACATAAATGTGCTCATCAGAATTCCCCCACACTTAGACTTTGCTAGTCCTCGAGCAAAACAAAAAGAAAAAGAATAAAGATAAAAAACCTAACTCACTTTCGTAGGAATCACGGTTGCACTTAGCATGTGCAACAAGCCTTAAACCCTAGGTCACCCCTAGTGGACGAGTTGTGTCTCGTGGGTGTTTGCGAGTGAATATACACCCAAAATTCAAAATAAACAAATCCCAACTTTGGCTAAAGGTAAGGCCCATACCGATCCGGGGCAAAGATAATTTCTCTTACAAGGACCCCCACACTTGAACTTTTATTACCCTTTATCAATTCCAGCACTAGCATATTTCTTAATTTGGAACTCACCTCGTCTCTTCCAAAACATCCTTATCTTAAGGCAAAACCACTTGTGAAGAAATAGGAACCAATGACTAAGTTTGAGTGTTTTTGACCAAACATGTTACCAAGCAATAATGACATTTGCACATTTTTTCTCTTTTTTTTTCGCTTAATAAACTCTATTCTACTCCACTACTTTTGGCTGAATGACATGGTGGAGCAAACACTGACACAAGTTACTATGTACCGCTTTTGCATATGCCTACAAAGCGTGATGCTAGAGTTACTTAGTTTCCTCCCAAGGAATTTCGATCAAGACACCACGCTCCGAGGCGCAATGCCTGTCTAGTTCCAAAGGAATCAACTCTTATTCTTCTTTATACCACATTTCTCATTTCATTTAAAATTGTGCATTTATCAACTCATGCCAAATTAAAAAGAAGGCCTCAACTCCAAATCAAAAGTACAAGGAACCCACAGACTTACATTGGTCCATCACCATAAAACATGGGTCTCTTATTTTTCAAAAAAAGTCCCATCTCAAGACACATGCTTGTTTCTTTCTTCTCAATGAGGTTTTTTTACGTTCAAAATGGGTACCTTAGTCAAAACTTTTATTTTCATACATCAAGCAACCGAATGGTATGATCATTAGCCAAAGCCAAAGTAGATTTCATCCTTAGCAAGCTCAAAATAAAAAGAAAACAAACAAAATAAAGTGAAAAAAAAAAAACTGGTTTCCTCCCCACACTTAAGTCATGCAATGTCCTCAATGCATGGAAAGAAT